>CM038726.1:1118343-1120843 GCA_021613375.1 Megaleporinus macrocephalus
ATGTTATGAACATGTTTTAGTTGTGATCAGAGTGAAGTTGTATAGTTCTCATTAGAAGGGTTTGGGGGTCTCGGACGGATTTCCAGTGCAGCTATTTCATTGGCTGTGCCAGGTTTTTGGGGTATTGTGGATTTTGGGAATGGTGCCAATTCATGTGATTTGAAACCGTCTTGGAATGTGTGTGTAAGAGTGTGTGAAAGTGTGTGTGTATATGTGTTAGTGTGTGTAACTGTGTGTGAGTGTGTGTGTGTGTGTGAGTGTGTGTGAGAGTGTGTATGTGTGTGAGTGTGTGAAAGTGTGTGGTTGTTTGTGTGTGTGTAAGTGTGTGTGTGTAAGTGAGTGTAAGTTTGAGTGTGTGTGTAAGTGTGTGTGTGTGAGTGTAAATGTGAGTGTGTGTGTACTTGTGTGTATAAGTGTGTGTGAGTGTGAGTGTGTGTGTGTACTTGTGTGTGTGAGTGTGAGTTTGTAAGTGAGTGTGTGTGTGTACTTGTGTGTGTAAGTGAGTATAAGTGTAAGTGTGTGTGTAAGTGTGTGAGTCTGTGTGTGAGTGTGTGTTTGAGTGTAAGTGTGTGTGTGAGTGTGTGTGTGTTTGAGTGTAAGTGTGTGTGTGTGAGTCTGTGAGTGTGTGTTTGAGTGTAAGTGTGTGTAAGTGTGAGTGTGTGTGTGTAAGTGTGTGTGTGTGATTGTGTGTGTAAGTGTGTGTAAGTGTGAATCTGTGTGTGTGTATGTGTGAGTGTGTGTGTGAGTCTGTGTGTGTGTGTGTGTGTGTTTGAGTGTAAGTGTGAGTGTGTGTGTGTATAAGTGTGTGTGTGTGAGTCTGTGTGTGTGTGAGTGTGTGTATGTGTGAGTGTGTGTGTGAGTCTGTGTGTGTGTGTGTGTGTGTGTGTAAGTGTGTGTGAGTAAGTGTGAGTGTGTGTGTACTTGTGTGTGTAAGTGAGTGTGCTTTTGTGAGTGTGTGTGTGTACTTGTGTGTGTAAGTGAGTATAAGTGTGTGTGTGTGTGTGTGAGTCTGTGTGTGAGTGTGTGTTTGAGTGTAAGTGTGTGAGTGTGTGTGTGTTTGAGTGTAAGTGTGTGTGTGTGAGTCTGTGTGTGAGTGTGTGTTTGAGTGTAAGTGTGTGTAAGTGTGAGTGTGTGTGTGTGTAAGTGTGTGTGTGTGTGTCTGTGTGTGTAAGTGTGTGTGTATGTGTGTGAGTGTGTGTGTGAGTGTGTGTGTGTGTGAGTGTGTGTGTAAGTGTGAGTATGTAAGTGTGTGTGTGAGTCTGTGTGAGTTTGTGTGTAAGTGTGAGTGTGTGTGTGAGTGTGTGTGTAAGTGTGTGTAAGTGTGAATCTGTGTGTGTGTAAGTGTGTGAGTGTGTGTGAGTCTGTTTGTGAGTGTGTGTTTGAGTGTAAGTGTGAGTGTGTGTGTGTAAGTGTGTGTGTGAGTCTGTGTGTGTGTGAGTGTGTGTATGTGTGAGATTTGTGTGAGTCTGTGTGTGTGAGTGTGTGTGTAAGTGTGAGTGTGTAAGTGTGTGTGAGTGTGTGAGTTTGAGTGTGTGTGTAAGTGTGAGTCTCTGTGTGTGTGTGTGTGTAAGTGTGAGTGTGTGTGTGTGAGAGTGTAAGTGTGTGTGAGTGTGAGTCTGTGTGTGTGAGTGTGTGTCTGAGTGTGTGTAAGTGTGAGTGTGTGTGTGAGTGTGTAAGTGTGTGTGAGTGTGTGTGTATGAATGGGTCTGATTTGCATGGCTGGTGTATTCAGTGTTTAATTGGAGCCATTCAGTAACTGCACTAATCCCGTGTAGCCCTCTTACAAATGCCGGGGGGGCTTTCCGCTTAGTGTGAGTGTGCGAGTGTGTGTGCGAGTGTGAGTGAGTGTGTGTTGGGAGCAGTAATGGGAAGAACAGGGAAATGTATCTCTCTAAGTCAGGAGGTTTAGACTCGAGAGTGAAGTGTGTGGGGGGTGTGGATCTGTGTGGTTCAGATGAGAGTAACAGTGAACAGTGAACCTGTGGTCCAGAGATCAGCACACAAATGGAGGTCAAAGGTTACCGGCTCAGCTCCTACTGCTGAGAAACATGATCATGTTAGTTATTATTGTGATAAACAGTGATGGTATAGTGTGATGTGAGTGTGTGATGGTATAGTGTGATGTGAGTGTGTGATGGTATAGTGTGATGTGAGTGTGTGATGGTATAGTGTGATGTGAGTGTGTGATGGTATAGTTTGGTGTGAGTGTGTGATGGTATAGTGTGACGTGAATGTGTCATGGTATAGTGTGATGTGAGTGTGTGATGGTATAGTTTGGTGTGAGTGTGTGATGGTATAGTGTGATGTGAGTGTGTGATGGTATAGTGTGATGGTATAGTGTGATGGTATAGTGTGATGTGAGTGTGTGATGGTATAATGTGATGTGAACGTGTTATGTGAGTGTGTGATAGTATAGTGTTATGTGAATGTGTGATGGTATAGTGTGATGTGAGTGTGTGATGTGACTGTGTGATGGTATAGTGTGATGGTATAGTGTGAT
>CM038726.1:1135843-1138343 GCA_021613375.1 Megaleporinus macrocephalus
CACACACACACACATACACACACACAAACTCACACACACACACACACACACAGCAATATACACACACACTAACACACACACACTAAAACACACTCATACACACACACATACACATACACACACACATACAAACACACACATATACACACACACTAACACACACACATACAGACACACATACAAACACACACACACTAACACACACTCATACACACACACATACACACACACATACACATACACACACATACAAACACACACATATACACACACACATACAGACACACATACAAACACACACATATACACACACACTAACACACACATACAGACACACACACACACATACACACACACATGCACACTAACACACATACACACTAACACACACACACTAACACACAAACACACACACACACATACACACACACATACTAACACACACTCACACACAGACAGACTCATATAGACAGACTCAAACTCACACAGACAGACTCAGACCCCCCACCAAAGCCCCTACACCCACACATCATACCCCCCTACAACCCCACCTCCCCCCACCATATCCACCCCATCCATACCCCCCAAAACCCGCTACACACCCCCACCGTATCCCACCACAATCATACCCCCCCTACAACCCCCTACACAACCCCACCATAATCCACCCCATCATAACCCCCCTACAACCCCACCTCCCCCCACCATATCCACCACATCATACCCCCCTATAACCCGCGTACACACGCCCCACCATATCCACCACATCATACCCCCTCTACAACCCCCTACACACCCCCACCATTATTCCACCACATCATACCCCCCTACAACCCCCTACACACCCCCCTTATCCACCACATCATACCCCCCTACAACCACGCTACACACCCCCACCATATCCACCCCATAATACCCCCCTAAACCCCACCTCCCCCACCATATCCCCACATCAAACCCGCCCCCTACAACCCCCGACAAACCCCCACCTTATCCACCCACATCATACCCCCCTACACACCCCACTCCCCACCATATCCACATCAATACCCCCTACAACCCACCTCCCCCCACCATATCCACCACATATACCCCCCTACAACCCCCTACACACCCCACCATATCCACCCCATCATACCCCCCTACAACCCCACTCCCCACCATATCCACCACATCATACCCCCCTACAACCCACCTCCCCCCACATCCACCAATCATCCCCCCCCTACAACCCCCTACACACCCCCACCATATCCACCCCATCATACCCCCTACAACCCCCTACACACCCCCACCATATCCACCACATCATACCCACTACAACCCCCTACACACCCCCACCATATCCACCCCATCATACCCCCTACAACCCCCTACACACCCCCACCATATCCACCACATCATACCCCCCTACAACCCCACCTCCCCCCACCATATCCACCACATCATACCCCCCCTACAACCCCCTACACACCCCCACCATATCCACCCCATCATACCCCCCTACAACCCCACCTCCCCCACCATATCCACCCCATCATACCCCCCTACAACCCCCTACCACACCCCCACCATATCCACCACATCATACCCCCCCTACAACCCCCACCTCCCCCACCATATCCACCACATCATACCCCCCTACAACCCCCTACACACCCCCACCATATCCACCCCATCATACCCCCCTACAACCCCTACACACCCCCACCATATCCACCACATCATACCCCCCTACAACCCCACCTCCCCCACCATATCCACCACATCATACCCCCCTACAACCCCACCTCCCCCACCATATCCACCACATCATACCCCCCCTACAACCCCCTACACACCCCCACCATATCCACCACATCATACCCCCCCTACAACCCCCTACACACCCCCACCATATCCACCACATCATACCCCCCTACAACCCCACCTCCCCCCACCATATCCACCACATCATACCCCCCCTACAACCCCCTACCTCCCCCCACCATATCCACCACATCATACCCCCCCCTACAACCCCACCTCCCCACCATATCCACCACATCATACCCCCCTACAACCCACCTCCCCCACCATATCCACCACATCATACCCCCCCTACAACCCCTACACACCCCCACCATCCACCCATCATACCCCCCTACAACCCCACCTCCCCCACCATTCCACCACATCATACCCCCCACAACCCCACCTCCCCCACCATATCCACCACATCATACCCCCCCTACAACCCCCTACACACCCCCACCATATCCACCCATCATACCCCCCTACAACCCCTACACCCCCCCCATATCCACCACATCATACCCCCTACAACCCCACCTCCCCCACCATATCCACCACATCATACCCCCCCTACAACCCCTACAACCCCCACCGTATCCACCCATCATACCCCACCTACAACCCACTACACACCCCCACCTTATCCACCCCATCATACCCCCCTACAACCCCCTACACACCCCACCATATCCACCACATCATACCC
>CM038726.1:1143343-1145843 GCA_021613375.1 Megaleporinus macrocephalus
GAACGTTTAGTGCAGTTCTCGCCATGCTTAAAGTACTTCTAGAACATTTACTGCAGTTCTAGTGGTTTTTAAAGTGATTCTAAAACACTCAGTTCAGTTCTAATGATTCTTAAGGTGATTCTAAAACACTTGGTTCAATTCTAGTGATTCTTAAGGTGATTCTAAAACACTTGGTTTAGTTCTAGTGATTCTAAAACATTCGGTTCATTTCTAGTGGTTTTTAAAGTGATTCCAAAACACTCGGTTCAGTTCTAGTGATTATAAAACACTCGGTTCATTTCTAGTGATTCTAAAAGTGATTCTAAAACACTCGGTTCAGTTCTAATGATTCTTAAAGTGATTCTAAAACACTCGGTTCAGTTCTAATGATTCTTAAAGTGATTCTAAAACACTCAGTTCAGTTCTAGTGATTCTAAAACACTCGGTTCATTTCTAGTGATTCTAAAAGTGATTCTAAAACACTCGGTTCAGTTCTAGTGATTCTTAAAGTGATTCTAAAACACTCGGTTCAGTTCTAGTGATTCGTAAAGTGATTCTAAAACACTTGGTTCATTTCTAGTGATTCTAAAGTGATTCTAAAACACTCAGTTCAGTTCAAGTGATTCTTAAAGGGATTCTAAAACACTTGGTTCATTTCTAGTGATTCTAAAAGTGATTCTAAAACACTCGGTTCAGTTCTAGTGATTCTTAAAGGGATTCTAAAACACTTGGTTCAGTTCTAATGATTCTAAAACACTCAGTTCAGTTCTAATGATTCTTAAAGTGATTCTAAAACACTCAGTTTAGTTCTGGTGATTCTAAAGTGATTCTAAAACACTCAGTTCAGTTCTAATGATTCTTAAAGTGATTCTAAAGTGATTCTAAAACACTCGGTTCAGTTGTAATGATTCTTAAAGTGATTCTAAAACACTCGGTTCAGTTCTATTGATTCTAAAAGTGATTCTAAAACACTCGGTTCAGTTCTAATGATTCTTAAAGTGATTCTAAAACACTCAGTTCAGTTGTAATGATTCTTAAAGTGATTTTAAAACACTCTGTTCAGTTCTAATGATTCTTAAAGTGATTCTAAAACACTCAGTTCAGTTCTAGTGATTCTAAAGTGATTCTAAAACACTCAGTTCAGTTCTAGTGATTCTAAAGTGATTCTAAAACACTCAGTATAGTTCTAGTGATTCTAAAGTGATTCTAAAACACTCAGTATAGTTCTAGTGATTCTAAAGTGATTCTAAAACACTTGGTTCAGTTCTAGTGATTCTAAAGTGATTCTAAAACACTCAGTTTAGTTCTGGTGATTCTAAAGTGATTCTAAAACACTCAGTTCAGTTCTAATGATTCTTAAAGTGATTCTAAAACACTCAGTTCAGTTCTAATGATTCTTAAAGTGATTCTAAAACACTCAGTTCAGTTCTAATGATTCTAAAGTGATTCTAAAACACTCAGTTCAGTTGTAATGATTCTTAAAGTGATTCTAAAACACTCGGTTCAGTTCTATTGATTCTAAAAGTGATTCTAAAACACTCGGTTCATTTCTAATGATTCTTAAAGTGATTCTAAAACACTCAGTTCAGTTGTAATGATTCTTAAAGTGATTTTAAAACACTCTGTTCAGTTCTAGTGATTCTAAAGTGATTCTAAAACACTTGGTTCAGTTCTAGTGATTCTTAAGGTGATTCTAAAACACTCTGTTCAGTTCTAGTGATTCTAAAAGTGATTCTAAAACACTTGGTTCATTTCTTGTGATTCTAAAAGTGATTCTAAAACACTTGGTTCATTTCTAGTGATTCTAAAGTGATTCTAAAACACTTGGTTCAGTTCTAGTGATTCTAAAGTGATTCTAAAACACTTGGTTCAGTTCTAGTGATTCTAAACTGATTGTAAAACACTCAGTTTAGTTCTAGTGATTCTAAACTGATTGTAAAACACTCAGTTCAGTTCTAGTGATTCTAAAGTGATTGTAAAACACTCAGTTCAGTTCTAGTGATTCTAAAGTGATTCTAAAACACTCAGTTTAGTTCTGGTGATTCTAAAGTGATTCTAAAACACTCAGTTCAGTTCTAGTGATTCTAAAGTGATTGTAAAACACTCAGTTCAGTTCTAGTGATTCTAAAGTGATTCTAAAACACTCAGTTTAGTTCTGGTGATTCTAAAGTGATTCTAAAACACTCGGTTCAGTTCTAATGATTCTTAAAGTGATTCTAAAGTGATTCTAAAACACTCGGTTCAGTTCTAGTGAATCTTAAAGTGATTCTAAAGTGATTCTAAAACGCTCGGTTCAGTTCTAGGTTTTAAGACCCCGAGCTCTGGCACCATTTAAGCCATTCCTGATCGGAATTCCACAAAATTCCTCATTTTATTAGCGGACATTTCGTCTCTGCTGCAGCAGGAATGCATTAGACTCTGAGGGTCTGTGGAACTGGAAGCCTGGAAGCTCAAGTTCCTCCTCGGGGACAACAAACACAAACACACACACTCACACACACACACACACACACACACAGAC
>CM038726.1:1148343-1158343 GCA_021613375.1 Megaleporinus macrocephalus
TTTCTTTCTTTCTTTTTTCTCTCTGCATTTTCCTTCTCTCTTTCTCTTTCTTTCTTTCTTTCTCTATCCATTTTCCTTCTTTCTTTCTTTCTTTCTTTCTTTCTTTCTTTCTTTCTTTCTCTATCCATTTCCTTCTTTATTTCTTTCTTTCTTTTTTCTCTCTGCATTTTCCTTCTTTATTTCTTTCTTTCTTTCTCTATCCATTTTCTTTCTTTATTTCTTTCTTTCTTTTTTCTCTGCATTTTCCTTCTTTATTTCTTTCTTTCATTCTTTCTCTATCCATTTTCTTTCTTTATTTCTTTCTTTCTTTTTTCTCTACATTTTCCTTCTTTATTTCTTTCTTTCATTCTTTCTTTCTTTCTGAGTCTATGTGGTTTATTTAAGGATACAATGTTTTAGTGTCTTAGAAAAGGAAACTTCTGAAAACTAAATTCTGCTTCTCCACTGAGTCTCCACTGAGTCTCCACTGAGTCTCTACTGTGTCTCCACTCTGTCTCTATTGAATTTCTACTGAGTCTCCATTAAGTCTCTATTGAGTCTATTCTGAGTCTCTACTTAGTCTCCACTGAGTTTTCTTTAAGTCTCTCCTGAGTCTCTAATGGGTTTCTACTGAAGTTTTACTGAGTCTCCATAAAGTCTCTACTGAGTCTCCACTCCGTCTCTACTGAGTTTCTACTGACTCTCCATTAAGTCTCTACTCAGTCTTTTCTGAGGTTCTACTGAGTCCCTACTGAGTTTCTACTGAGTTTCTACTGAGTTTCTACTGAACCGCTGAGGTTCTGTCTGTTCCTAAAACCTACTCAGTTCTGGTTGTAGAAGCTACCTTGTAATGAGAGAGAGAAGATGTGTTTTCTAATTTGGTGTAAAAATTAAAATCACCATATCAACTGCAGCCACTTCCTTTTCTGTCTCTCAGTACAAGGAAAGTTCTACAACCAGAACATAGAACTGCAGCTGCTGAAAGACAGAACCTGTGCAGCTCAGTAGAGATTCAGTAGAGACTCATTGGAGACTCAGTAGAGACTCAGTAGAGACTCAGTGGAGAGTCAGTAGAGACTCAGTAGAGAGTCAGTAGAGAGTCAGTAGAGACTCAGTAGAGAGTCAGTGGAGACTCAGTAGAGAGTCAGTGGAGACTCAGTAGAGACTCAGTAGAGAGTCAGTGGAGACTCAGTAGAGAGTCAGTAGAGAGTCAGTAGAGACTTAGTAGAGACTCAGTGGAGACTCAGTAGAGACTCAGACCCGGTGTAACTCTCAGTGGTTTCTCACTGAAGGAGGTTGTGATGGTGAAGAGGATCACAGGTTCTGTCACTCTTTGATTTTGGGATCTGACTCGGAGTTTGGACCCGGAAGCGGCTGCTACTGTGTCAGACTTGAGAAGCAGATGGAGAAGCCGGAGCCACCGTAGCGAGCGAGTTCTGGAGTATGTGAATTATTTGGGCCGGTCCTGCGGTGGAGGCCTGGGGCCACATTCCCAAGAGATCAGATTACTATCCTGTGCAGCTGTAAGGAGAGAGAGCACCTAACACTTCCTCGCTCTCGCACTCTGAGTCAGTAGAGCTGTTCAGACGACGTTCACACCCTGCCTTTCTGTGGTTTAGCAGTAAAACAGTGACTTTCAACTATCAAAACGTTCAACTACGCAATACTGGAATATAAAAAATTCAACTGTGTCCCATTAAGTTCAACTACGTAACATTGAAATAGACAAAGTTAACTATGGCATTCAACTATAAAAAAGATTCAACTACATAACATTGAAATATATGAAGTTTAACAGTGTGCTATTCATTTATAAATAAGTTTAACTATGTAACTCTAAAATAGATAAAGTTTACAGTGTAGTAATAAACTATTAAAAAATCAACTACGTAACATTGAAATATAAAAAGTTAAACTATGTTCTATTAAACTATTTAAAGTTCAACAACATAATATTGAAATATACAAAGTTTACAGTATGGCATTCAACTATAAAAAAATGTTCAACTACGTAACATTGAAATAGACAAAGTTTACAATTTGGCATTCAACTATAAAAAAATGTTCAACTACGTAACATTGAAATAGACAAAGTTTACAATTTGGCATTCAACTATAAAAAAATGTTCAACTATGTAACATTGAAATAGACAAAGTTTACAGTGTGGCATTCAAATATCAAAAAGATTCAACTATGTAACATTGAAATATATAAAGTTTAAAAGTGTGGCATTCATTTATAAATAAGTTTCACTATGTAATATTGAAATATACAAAGTTTACAGTGTGGCTTTCAACTATAAATTAGTTCAACTATGTAACATTAAAATATACAAAGTTTACAATTTGGCATTCAACTATAAAAAAATTTTCAACTACGTAACATTGAAATAGACAAGGTTTACAATTTAGCATTTAACTATATAAAAATGTTCAACTATGTAACATTGAAATATACAAATTTTACAATTTAGCATTTAACTATATAAAAAATGTTCAACTATGTAACATTGAAATATACAAAGTTTACAATTTAGCATTTAACTATATAAAAAATGTTCAACTATGTAACATTGAAATATACAAAGTTTACAATTTAGCATTTAACTATATAAAAAATGTTCAACTATGTAACATTGAAATATACAAAGTTTACAGTGTGGCATTTAACTATGTTCAGCATGTTCAACATTCAACGTACAGAACACTAAATTACTCAAAGTTCAACTGTGTAACACTAAACCTTACGGAGTTGAACAGTCTGCTTGACTGGATCCAACTCAGCTGATTGATTAATGTGTACTGTGTTTAAAACAGTCCCTCATATCCTCCAAACCAGCCACGCTCTCAGTGATGGTGCTGGAAGGAACGGTGATGGTCCTGGTGTAAACGGCTCCCGGGTCTAAAGGGGGAACAAGTCCCACCCACGCGCCCGAACCCGGATAGCTGTGTTAGCGGGAATGTTAGAAGAGCTTCAGTCCATAGCGCGGGGAATGGGTTTCCTAATAAAAGCCTCCACTGCTGCAGGACAGTGTGTATACGGTTTATAAGCCTATCAGACGCTTTCATTAGTGTTTGTTTTGGAAATATTATTATCATTAGCAGTTTAGCGTAGCCTAAATTTAGAGGTCACGCCCCAACAACCCCCCCAGCAATCACGAGTGAGTGTGTTTGTGTGTGTGTGATTTATAGGGTTATATCGGACTCTCTTTACCAGTCTGACCTGTGATCAGAAATATCATAAATCTGTAACAGCCTCAGTGAACATACCCATACTGACTAAAGCTCACTCGCTCTCTCTCTTTTCTCTCTCTTTCTTTTTTTTCTCTCCTCGTTCTCTCGTGAAGTGAGTCTCTCAGTCGTTCTCTCCATTTTTTACATTCTTTATTGATGTGTTTCTCCTCTCTCTCTATCTCTCTACCACTGTTTCTCCTCTCTCTCTCTCTCTCTCTCTCTCTACCTCTGTTTCTCCTCGCTCGTCCTCTGTCGCTCGTCCATGTTCGTCTGCGTGTGCGAGAACAGACGGGGAGGTTATATGCGGCGCTCTGGTGAATAAAGTTGTGTTACATTCGGTCCAAAAATGAAATTAAATAATTTATTCTCTCTCTCTCTTTCTCTCTCTCTCTCTCGCTCTCGCTCTCTCTCGCTGTAGCCACCTCTAATGGAACACAGGAGGGTTTGGAAAACAGGGAAGGAGGTGTGTGTAGCACCAGATCCATGAAGATCATCATGAAAGTGGGGCAGGGTGAGTTTTACACACACACACACACACACACTCACACGCCCTTGTCAGGCTCAGCAACACGAAGCATAGTTCAACTACGTAACGCTGAAATATACTGTGACGTCTCGGCGAAGTAGATGACGCGGTAACCACAGAGGAGCCGCCGCCCAGCGCTGGCAGGGCAGCGGGTCACTATCAGCCTCCCAACTCCGGTCCATCACAGCCACACAACAAACGCACAGCTCCCCGCCGCCCGGCAGGAAATAGCTCGCGCAAGCACATACACCGTCCACAGTTAACCAACAGCAGCTATTTACAGTGCAGACTCTCTCCTACTGCGCTCCCGCCGCGTTCCCAGGAGGCTCAGCGCATCGCCACTCCGCATGCTACACCTCCCACACGTCCACGGCCGAACGAGCCAGCAGCGGAGCGCTACAGCACAACTATACAAAGCTCACAGTACAAAGTACACCTTCAACAGAGAGTTCAACTACACAGAGTTCAACTACGTAACACTGAATAATACTGTTATCAGGCATGTAATGTCTAATTGTGTAAAGTTTTAACTACACAACACTGAAATATACAAAGTTTAACAGTGTGGCTTTCATTTACACAAAGTTCAACTCTGTAACACTGAAATATAAAAAGTTTAACTGTGGTTTTCATTTACACAAAGTTCAACTACGTAACACAGAAATACACAAAGTATGACAGTGTGGCTTCCATCTACACAAAGTTCAACTACGTAACACTGAAAAATACAAAGTGGAACAGAGTGATTTCTATCTACACAAAGTTTAACTACATCACACTGAAATATACGAAGTTTAACAGTGTGGTTTTCATCTACACAAATTTCAACTACGTAACACTGAAAAAAAAAAGTGTAACAGTGTGATTTCCATCTACACAAAGTTTAACTACATCACACTGCAATATACAAAGTTTAACAGTGTGGTTTTCATCTACACAAATTTCAACTAGGTAACACTGAAATATACAAAGTATAACAGTTTGGCTTCCATCTACACAAAGTTCAACTATGTAACACTGAAATATACAAAGTTTAACTACGTAACACTGAAATATGCAAAGTTTAACAACGTGGCTTTCATCTATACAAAGTTCAACTATGTAACACTGAAATATACAAAGTTTAACAGCGTGGCTTTTATCTATACAAAGTTCAACTATGTAACACTGATATACAAAAAGTTAAACTATGTACCAATTAACTACTTAAAGATCAACTATGTAACACTAAAATGTACAACATGTTACAATGTGGCATTTAACTATACAAAGTTCTACTACTAAAAGTTCAATTACTTAACATTGAATAATAGAAATATCAGGCATGTAATGTTCAATTGTGTAAAGTTTAATTATATAATACTAAAATATTTATACAAAGATCAACTATGTAACACTGAAATGTACAAACTTAAACTAGTTATAAAGTTAGTACAAAGTACAAAGTTCTACCATGTAACATTGATACATACAAAGCTAAACTATGTACCAGTAAACTATACAAAGTTTAATTATGTTACACTGAAATATGCAAAGTTTAAAAGTGTGACATTCAACTACTCAAAACTAGAAATATTGAAAAACATGCACTGCACAAATTTCAACTACATAACATTTAAATATCTAAAGTTTAATTATATACATTCAACTATGAAAAATTGAAATATACAACTGTACAAATTTAACTAGAGAGCACAATATATACAAAGTTTAACAACACAAATTTCATATATGTATTGCTGAACTATGTAAGTTCTAGCTACACAAAGTTCAACCATGTAACATAAGTGTTATGCTCTGTAATAAATAAATGTGAGAATCAACTGTTATGATCACCTACGTAATGTTCACTTACATGAGCTATGTAACATTAATCCACTCAACTGTGTATTGTTTATCTAATTACCTTCAACTATGTACGCGTATACTGCATACCATTCGAGTACACAACATTCAACTGTTTAGCTCCGTGATGGTCAACCCTGTAACACTGATCCACAGTGTGGATTTTTATGACCATACAACACATTTTACCCAGTTTTAACAACTAAGTGTCATTTGTGTTTAAGCGAAATTTGATTTGAATTTTGAATTAAAATAACATCAATCTTGAAGGAATCTGTGGGTCTGAGTAACAGGTCAGACTCTACAAGCCGTGAAGAGATGAGGTTTAAAAACAGTTTTTTTTTTACGACGGTGTGGAATGTGCCGGTCTGCTTCTTTGTGGCCTCCGAAATGATTGTTTTGACCCCAAGATCAAAAGGTCAAACCTTCTTCTAGGGTATGTGCTCATATCGTCCCTTTAACTACAGCTCTGTTCCAGCCTTTGTTGATTTAGCAAGCGCTATCTGTTAGCTTTAGCTCATATCGGTGCACAGATAACGTTGGCATATGTCCAGGTGCACACATGTGCTTCTCTATGACTTTTCATATCGTTTGTTTTATTATGGGGTGTTCCCATGATCCTCTGTGAGACTGTGTTTAAGTTCACTTGCATTACGTAGCTGAGTAATACTACCTAAACTCTAACCTTAGTAACCAAAAGACAATCTTTAGGCTCTTTCAGTCACCCAAAAAATATTGTTCATTCAACTGCGTAACATGAAAATGTACCAAATTCATAAATATTAGCTATGTAATCTAAGTTCAACTATGTAACACTGAAATATACAAAGTTTAAAAGTGTTGTATTCAAATATACAAAGTCCTACTACTCAAAGTTCAACCATGTAACATTGAAATATACAAAGCTAAACCATGTACCAACAAACTATACAAAGTTCAACTATGTAACACTAAATTATACAAAGTTTAACAGTGTTGTATTCAACCATACAAAGTTCTACTGCTTAAAATTTTAACTACATGACATTGAAATATACATAGTTAAACTATGTACCAATAAACTATACAAAGTTCAACTATGTAACACTGAAATATACAACGTTCAAAGGTGTTGTATTTAACCATACAAAGTTCTACTACTCAAAGTTCAACCATGTAACATTGAAATATACAAAGCTAAACTTTGTACCAATGAACTATACAAAGTTCAACTGTGTAACATTAAACTATACAGTTTAACAGTGTTGTATTCAACTATACAAGTTTTACTGCTTAAAATTTTAACTACATAACATTGAAATATACAAAATTAAACTATGTACCAATAAACTGTACAGTTATCTAACACTGAAATATTCAAAGTTTGTGTTGTATTCAAATATACAAAGTCCTACTACTCAAAGTTCAACCATGTAACATTAAAATATACAAAGTGAAACTATGTACCAATAAACTATACAAAATTCAACTATGTAACACTAAACTATACAAAGTTTAAACATGTTATGCAACTATACAAAGTTCTACCTCTCACAATTCATCTACACAACATTAAAATATATACAAAGTAAAACTATGTAACACTAAACTATACAAAGTTTAAAAATGTTATGCAACTATACAAAGTTTTACCTCTCACAATTCATTTACGCAACATTAAAATATATACAAAGTAAAACTATGTACCAATAAACTGTACAAAGTTCAGGTATGTAACACTGAAATATACAAAGTTTAAAAGTGTTGTATTCAACTGTACAAAGTGTTACCTCTTAAAATTCAGCTACACAACATTGAAATATACAAAGTAAAACTAGGTACCAAAAAACTATACGTTGTTTAACTATGTAACACTGAGATATACAAAGTTTAAAAGTGTTGTATTCAACTATACAAAGTTCAACCTCTCAAAATTCAACTATGTAACACTGAAATATACGTTTACAAAAGTTGTATTCAACTATACAGTTCTACTACTCAAATTCAACTACATAACATTGAAATATACAAACTTAAACTATTTACTACTTCACTATACGAAGTGAAACTACATGTACAACTATAAAAAGATTATAAAAAACAATTCCAAGTTTAACTATGTAAACTCAGAAGGGCTTTTATTTTATTTCAGGGCTTCTGTAGTTACCAAAGTATTTTCCCGTCCACATCATCACTGTAACTGGAGGCAGCCTCCATAAACATCCATGAATGTCACACCACTGTTCCAGAGTGATTAAAGTAGAACTCTGTATATTTCTCCTAACGAGCTCTGTTCATTTGCATATTCAGATAAAGCGTTACGGCTGTTATTCCTGAGTTTATTCATTAATTACTGTTTAATAATACAAAAACCGCTCGACTGTGTAATGAGAGAGAGATGGACTCTAATGATGTTTGTCGAGGTCAGTGTGTGACGATGACCCTCCGCAGCGAGAGATCAATTATGGTAAAAATATTCCAGCTATGACTTGGTGGTGGAAATGAGTTTGTAAGGCAAATACATTCATAAGCAGTAAAGCTGCTGCCTATAAATACATTTTTTTAAAAATTAAATGTACTTTAATTTAAAAAATAAATCTACATTTAAAAAATGTCAAATGTATAAATGTTATAAATTATTTTGGGAAGGAAAACTAAATTATTTAAATGGAGTATAAATATAAATATTCCATTTATGTATTGATAAATATGTATTTTATTATAAATATATGATATCTATATTTTATAATTAATGTTTTTTCAATATTTTAAAGGCAGAAATTGCAATAAATGTGATAATGTTGGTTTTCTCTCTAGAGGATTATTTACAGCTAGAAAATCAAAAACTATTTTTTGCAAACATTTCCACATGGCTGTAAGTGCAATTTATTATTTTATAATAACTGAACATTTACTGTTTCATACATTGTATAAAACATTGACCAACAGAAATGATGCAAATCTACTTTTAAAACATTCTGGTTACCTTTATTTTTTAAAACAATCTGGTGACCTTTATTTCCATTATTAACTTTTAAGTTTTTCATTCCCCTTTAAAGTTACTAGAGAGGCCAGTTTGGGAATGTATGTAGCCACAGTTGTATATAAAGAAAAACAGCAAGCTGTAAAATAATAAATAAATAAATAAATAAATAAATTATTTTCAATTTAGTGTTTCTAAAATAAATGATGTTAAACATAAAATGAATGAAATTAATATCCATAATGTATGTTAAAGTGGTGTTTACTTCTCAAGGAAAATGTTTGTATTTTCTATTTTATATACTTTTATACTGTGTACTATTTATAAGTATATATTTTATTTTTATTCTAAATATACACAGTTTGAACACACTTGTGAATATTAGATCATTTATATGAACATATATTTATATTACTATTATTTGTGTGTTAGTATTTGTTATACTATGAAATAGTATAGCAGTGGTCACTGGCTAAGTTTGGTCAGTATCCCGTGTCACGGCGAGGTTCTCCGGAGATATATGTATGTTGGTCCCGGTGCTAGACGTCCGGTTCTGCAGGGATCACTCGTCACTCGTCCATCCTGACGTTCTTATTGGCTAATGATTCAGTCCATTTACCTTTAAGAGCCATTATGGCACCCTCGAGAGCCGTAACACGTTATTAATGTTCTTCTAGCAGAGCTGTGTGTCTCCTCCCTTCCTCACATACACACAAACAATACACACACACACACACACACACATAGACACAATCTACACACATGTACACACACACACACACACACACACACACACACATAGACACAATATACACACATGTACACACACACACACAATGTACACTCAATACACATGCACACACAGAACCAATACACACACACACAAACACACCATATACACACACACAATACACACACAATAAACATACACAATAAAACACACACACACAGAACCAATACGCATACACACACACACATACACCATATAAACACACACACAAGCAATACACACACATAAACACACACACACACACACAAACAATACACACAGAACCAATACGCATACACACACACACACTCACACACACAGACTGAAGCATACACACACAAAATAAACTTACACGCACAGACTGAAGCATACACACACAAAATAAACATACATACACACACACACACACACACAATACACACACACACACACAATACACACACACACGGAACCAATACACACACAATAAACATACACAATAAAACACACACAGAAACAATACACACACACAAACACAGAAACAATACAAACACACCATACACACACAAAATACACACACACAATACACACACACACACATACACACACAGAACCAATACACACACAATAAACATACACCATATAAACACACACACAATAAAACACACACTCACACACACACTGGACACATGCACATACACACATA
>CM038726.1:1168343-1195843 GCA_021613375.1 Megaleporinus macrocephalus
ACTCAACCTATTGAGAAACTGTACCTCAGTTTATATACAATACCTACATTTGCCGTTGACCAGGATTGACCAGTACAAAATCCAGTCAGTAGCTATGAAAGAACACATTTGTGGGCGGAGCCTGAACAGCTTTGTGGAATATATAAACTAAAACACACGCCTGGCCACTCGTTTTCTGCTGGTTGATGTTTTTACATGTGAAACATTATTTTAGCATCGTTACTTTTGTTCTTTCTGATTTTCAGTATTATTGTTTATGATTTATTATCCTGTTGATGTTTCACCTGAGCGATGACGATGATGATGATGATGATGACGAACAAAGTTCACTCCACACTCGTTCCTCTGTTCCTCTTTTCCTCACACCATGATCCTTCCATCTCCACCCCTCTGTGGAAGCCCCACCCTCCTAATGCAAACTGACCAATAAAGTTTTTCCTATGGACGACTGCAGTACCGCCTTTAATTCAACATTGAGAGAGAGAGAGAGAGAGAGAGAGATAGAAAGAGAGAGATAGAGAGACAGAGAGAGAGATACAGAGAGAGAGAGACAGAAAGAAAGATACAGAGAGAGAGAGAGATACAGAGAGAGAGAGATACAGAGAGAGAGATACAGAGAGAGAGAGATACAGATAAAAAGAGAAAAGAGAATGAATAAGTGAGACATAAGAGAGAGGGAGAGAGAGAAAGAGACCAAGAGAGACAAAGAGGGTAAAAAAAGAAAGAATTAGTGAGAAGAGTGAGATATTGAGAGTAGAGACCAAGAGAGCTAGAGAGAGGGAGAAAGAGAGAGAAAGAGAAGAGGCAGAGTGAGAGAATAGATAAAAGAAAAAGACTAAGTGAGAGAAAAGAGACATTAATCGAAGAGACAGAAAGAGAGCTAGAGAGAGTCAGAGAGAGAGAGAACGACAGGGAGAGAAGACAAAGAATAAGTGAGAAAAGAGTGAGATATTAAGAGAAGAGACTGGGAGAGAGCTAAAAAGAGAAAGAGACAAATAGAGAGAAAAAAGAAAATAGTGAAAGATGAGTGGGAGAAGAATGAGACATTGAGAATCCAGACAAAGGCAACTATAGAGACAGAAGGAGAGAGAGAGAAAGAAAGAGAAAAGATAGACTGAGTGAGAGAATGGTGAGACAGAAGAGGGAGCGGCCGAGTGAAAGTGGAGAGCGAATAGAAAAGAACGAGAGACTAAAAGAAGAGTCTGAGTGAGAGAGAAAAAAGAGACAAAAGAGGAGGAGAAAAGAGAGAGGGACTGAGTGAGAGGGATGAGAGAGAAGAGGACTGATTGAGAGGAAGAGAAAATAAATAAGACAGACTTGAAGAGAGTGAAATGAAAAGAGAGAATGATAGAGAGAGATTATAGAGGAATGAGTGAGAAATAGACAGAGATATAAAGAGATAAAAAAGAGAAATGAGGAGATGCAGAGATAAAGAGAGAATAAAGGGATAGAGAGAAAGATAGAGACAGTGAAAAAAGAGATATAAAAATAGAGAGAGTAAGAAAGAGATGATTGACAGAGAAACAAAGAGAGATAAAGAGAATCAATAGAGAGAGAGAGAGAAATAATGGAGAGATCAATTCAACCCTGAACTACAAAAATATGTGTAGCTGATACTGAGGTCTGTTATCTGTCAATCTCTCTCTCCCTCTCTCTCTCTCTCCGTCTCTCTCTCTCCCTCTCTCTCTCTCTCCGTCTCTCTCTCTCCCTCTCTCTCTCTCTCCGTCTCTCTCTCTCCCTCTCTCTTTCTCTCTCTCCGTATCTCTCTCTGTATCTCTCTCCCTCTCTCTTTCTCTCTCTCTGTATCTCTCTCTGTATCTCTCTCTCTCTCTTTCTCTCTGTATCTCTCTCTGTATCTCTCTCTCTCTCTCTGTCTCTCTCTCTCTGTATCTCTCTCTCTCTGAATCTCTCTCTCCCTCTCTCTTTCTCTCTCTCCGTATCTCTCTCTCTCTCTCTCTGTATCTCTCTCCCTCTCTCTTTCTCTCTCTCCGTATCTCTCTCTCTCTCTCTGTATCTCTCTCCCTCTCTCTTTCTCTCTCTCTCTCTCTCTGTATCTCTCTCTTTCTGTGTCTCTCTCTCTCTGTATCTCTCTCTCCCTCTCTCTCCCTGTCTCTCCTTTCTCTCTCCCTCTCTGTCTCCCTCACTCCCTGTCTCTCTCTCTCCTTCCTCTCTCTCTCTCTCTTCCTCTTTCCCCCTTCCCCTCTCTCTTCTAATGTCCTTCTCTTTATCTGTATCTCTCTCCCTCTCTCCCCCTCTCTCTCTCCCTTTCTCTCTTCCACTCTCCCTGTCTCTCTCTCTCTCCCTCCCTTGCTCTCTCTGCTTTCTCTCTCCCTCTCTCTTTCCCCCTCTCCCTCTCTCTCTCTGCGTCTCTCTTCTCTCCCTTTCTCTCTCTCTTTCCTCCTCTTCCTCTCTCTCTCTGCGTCTCTCTTCTCTTTCTCTATCTGTATCTCTCTCTCTCTCTGTATCTCTCTGTCTTATTCTCTGTATCTCTCTCTCTGTATCTCTCTCTGTCTTATTCTCTGTATCTCTCTCTCTCTCTCTCTCTTTTCTCTCTCTCTCTCTCTGTATCTCTGTATCTCTCTCTGTCTTATTCTCTGTATCTCTCTCTCTCTCTCTCTCTCTTTTCTCTCTCTCTCTCTCTCTCTCTGTATCTCTGTATCTCTCTCTGTCTTATTCTCTGTATCTCTCTCTGTATCTCTGTATCTCTCTCTGTCTTATTCTCTCTCTCTCTCTCTTTCTCTCGTTTGCTGTCTCAGCGAGTGACTCTACAGCTCTACAGATTTTACTGCAGTGACTCAGTCACACATTAAAGATGCAGTGAAGGTGTAGAGTCAGGAGGAGGCAGGACATCAGCATCTCCCAGCTGCACCACACGCCACCAGAGTCGGATCTTCACAACACCAGTTTGTGGACTCAGGAGATTCTGAGGAACACCAGCTGCTGATTCACCTCGGGCTGAAAGGGTCACAGAACCATCTCTAAAGAGAGTTGTACAAGTGGAGGAGATTCAGGACCCTCGTTACCCCCGCCCCCAGGAGTGGTGCACCAACAAAGATCACTTCGAGAGCAGGAGGTGGAATCCTAGGTGGTGTCGGGACCCTCCGTAACCCCCATTTTCCTGGGAGGAACAGATGATTGTTCCTTCAGTATATTACAGTAAATATAACCGTATATTCTAAATTATATAATACAGTGTATTTCCGTAAATGTAGCTAATTATAGGTATAAAATTATTCAGATCACATGGTACTGACTGACCACTGGCAGCTCTACAGAGTTTATTATACATTCTTCAAACCTTCAGTTCGTTTTCAGACCTAAGTTCTGAGTTTAAACTCCAGGTTGCAGTTAAAACATGAACTGGTGAAGCATATCATTGTCTACAGATCCAGAGTGGAAAACAAATGTTTTCCTATGTATGAATTTAATGAACTCATTGAATACAAAGTCTGATTTCTGCATCGAGTCTTAAAAGGTAAGATATTTAACATTCTAAATGTGTTTCAGGTCCATCATGCTGATCTCAGATAGAGAGCATCAGACGAGTGTGGTCACCTCTATATATATATCCATACCCAGACCCCCCTGTTGGTGTCCTGGAATTGCTTTTGAGAATATTTTCTGTGTATTGTCCCCCGACAGTGAAATTAAACATCCGTCCATGCGTGTAATAGTCGGCGAGGTTACAAAGGAATCCAGGGCAACTTCTACGCAACTAGAGGCCTTTTTCACTGTGGCTAATGCTAATGTTCACCCTCAGAAGACCACTGAACAACAATGGTAGGCAAAGCTGTGGGACTTCCAACTTTCGCCAACCACAAACAACATCAGAACTAAAAGTGAAAACATATTAGCGCTGAACAGCATCAACACTAGGTTCTATTTCTCAATACGATTGTTTAATATGGGCTCGGATTAAAAATAATATCGCCCAAGTTGAGGTTCTTCACTCCTGACTCCTTCAAGTTATTATTAGTGTTCTGGCTCGGAACCCGATTCCAGTCATTCCAGCTTCTCCTTAGTGGTTTCTTCGCTGGATGCAGGACAATAATCTGAAACACAGGGAGATGTTTCTCCTGACCGGGATACACTGGTTTTCCTACTTGCTAGTTTAGGGATGGAGGAACTGCTCACTGTATCAGTTAGAGGTGAGGAACTAATACCAGCTGGAACAAATTCATTACTGCAGTAATTATCCAATCAGAGACTTTTAATGATTTACCTATTTGCATACAAGTGGGGGCTTTTTTGGCCAGACAATGTACGTGTATGTGGATAAATAATGTAAATGTTTTTGATATATATTATCTCAGCTTATCAGTCTGAGTGAGAAGTGGAATTTCTGGATGTTTACATAACTTTCAGAATTTCACAAATTCGGTCACAAATTTTAATACTGATCTAGAAGTTTTGTCTGTTTTTCTTCTTTTCATCTCATTTTAATTCTATTGTCTTTGTTTTTAAATTTAAAAATCTTCTGCTCTTTATTTCTGGGTTGAATGTGGTGTCAGTTGTTTGAACTGTTCTACCAAATTAGTACAAAAGCTATTAAAATAGAGCAAAGAGTTCAGATTTTATGTATTCACCAGGATATATATTGCCAAAAAAATTCTGGTTCCACTGACATTGAAAGTAAAGACTGTTTTTAGGCTTTCCTGTAAAGTTCCTATTTTTGAGATACTTGTTTTTTACTGGACAGCCATGATATATATTTGAATTTGGTAGAACAGTCTGA
Source organism: Megaleporinus macrocephalus (assembly GCA_021613375.1). Lineage (NCBI taxonomy): Eukaryota > Metazoa > Chordata > Actinopteri > Characiformes > Anostomidae > Megaleporinus > Megaleporinus macrocephalus. Next base: position 1,173,079 of record CM038726.1, read on the forward strand.
ACTATATATATATACATACCAGGACTTTTATAGAGACAGTAATAAAGTACATACATAAATGTAGCTATTTTCTACTGGGAGTCTTATATGTATATCAGTTGATTTTGGAGCATTTCTATTGGTTCATTGATCGTGAAACTTTTACAGGACATAAAGATCAGCTGTCGAGTATAAATTATATAGAAAAATGAAAATCAACAAAAATGGAGATACATCATTTTCTTTGGACAGTGACTACATATTTCACAATATCTTACTTGTGCTGTCATTTTCATTGATAAATAAATAAACAAGTCTAATTATTGTGTTTCATTTAATTAGATTCTTTTATCTATTTTTACAGCTCTGATGACGTTTTAGGTCAAATTGATACAAAAATATAGAAAATTATAGAGTTTACAAACGTCAAAGCATCACTGTATGTATCTATCTATATCTTGTATTCTTCACATCTTCATTTCTTCACAGAAGTCTGCTTTTTCTGTAGAGGAGTTTCTTTGAATGAATCATTTATTGTATTTTAGCTTTTATTTAATTATTTATGCTGTGGGACCGAAGAGCGACTGAACAGCAGCTGAACTTTCACTCATTCACAGCGAGGCACTGTTTACATAATGCACCAATACAAATAATACAACAAATACGACTAATAAATACTGCAATACATCAATAAATACTAAAGTGAACATAATGATAACGGTAATGATGAATCTGACAATAATACACGTTCACTGTATGAATGTTTAATGATGAATGGACAAATAGAAAAGCTCTAAAATTGCTTATTCTACCAAACTTGAAAATGAATTATTTAGATAAAAAAATCTCAATCTAGAAAGTCTTATATGTGAGCCATGAAAAGCTTTGATTTAGTCTAGATCTATAGAGTGAGGGAAACTGATGGAGCTGATTCCACTTAACACCACATAGCTAACTCTTTAGTGGTCCAAGCAGAGTCCCTGGGGTGGCGTCTATATCCTTGGGACGCCGCACCCGAGAGACTGAACGCTGTTTCCTCTTCCCCAGGCACCAGTATGTACATGCTGACCCAGTTCCTCTGGCAGCAGTGCACCCAGGAGGCGCCCCTGGGATAACTACTCCAATGCTGTCCCCCTTAAACACTGGATATGCCTGCCGTATCGTTGCATAGAGCTTTGCCACAACCTTGAATTGTTGCTGGAGGGCCCTTTTTTGAGTCTGGTTCCTCTCAAGGCTCTTCCTCTTGATCTGAGGGAGGTTTTCCTGCCCCAGTTGCCCCAGGCAACGCTCACTGGGGGGATTTTTCTGTAAAGCTGCTTTGTGACAATGACATCTGTCGTAAAAGGCGCATATGAATAAATAAACCTCAGACCTTCACTGATCACTCTCTTATAAAATACAAACTCTGGAATTAAACCTCGAATTGAACAGCCTGCAGATTCAGACCCTGACGCTCTGATCACTCTGGAATAGGGTCAGTCTGGACTCATCAGACCACATGACCTTTGTCTATCGTCCAGTCTTTATACTCCCTACAAACTGGAGCTGATTGGTTTCACTAACGAGTGTCCACCCAGCTGTTTAGTCCCAGTACTGTGAGTTTCTCCAGTGAAGTTGAGGTTCTTCACTCCTGACTCCTTCTTATCATTATTAATGATGTGCTTAGTTCTGAACCCAATTTAAGTCACAACAGAGTGAGATGTTTTTCTTGACCGGTATACATAGGTTTTCCTACACGGTAGTTTAGGGAATGAGAAGCTGCTCACTGTATCAGTTAGAGGTAAAATAACTAATACCCACTAATACCAAAATAACTAATAACTAATAGAGAAATTTCAGAATTTCACAAATTTGGTGACAAATCTGCTTTTCTTTTCATCTTATTTTAATTGTGTTTTCTTTTATAAGATTTGAAAATGTTCTGCTCTTTATTTCTGGGTAATATATATATATATATATATATATATATATATATATATATATATATATATATATATATATATATATATATATATATATGTATATATAAACCCAGGACATTAATAGAGACAATAATAAAATACATGTATACACGATCATCGTTTATAGCTATTTTCTTCTGGGAGCATTAAACGTTGAGGATTCAAGGCTGTGTTTGTGAGCATGCGTGTGTAAGAGTGCGAGTGGAATACTGACACACACACACAGACACACACACACACACACACACACACACACACACACACACACACAGAGCCAGGCTGCTGGAAATGTGACCTAAATACCATAACACATGCTCACAGGAGCAGAAAGCACACACACACACACTGCAGCCTGTAGTAGCTTCTGCTGGAATGACAGAAAGAGAGGAGCGAGAGACATACAGAGATTGAGAGAGAGAGAGAGAGAATGATTGTTCTGCCAGTGAAAGAATAACTCTAGCTTTGCTCTAGTTGAGCTCTAGTTTAACTTAAACAAACTCAAGTTATTACTAATTTTCATTTTTCTTAAAATTATAAATAATAAAAGCATCAAAAGCATTACATAAAACGATTTTTGCTATACAAACACCCACACACCCACCACACACACACAAACACACACACACACACACACACACACACACATATATATATATATATATATATATATATATATATATATATATATATATATATATATATACATACACACACACACACACACACACACACACATATATATATATATATATATATATATATATATATATATATATATTTATATATATGCTGCCTATTGTCTAATAAAAAAGCTACGCTTTTCAGTTTATATTTTAAATTACAGTTTTTAATGTTAATTGTGTGTAACATGCAAATGTAACAACAGAACAAAACATAAAAGAACTGAGCTGAATTAAACCAGCTGAACTGAAGTAGACTCCTAAACACTGATCTAAACTAAATGAAATTAAACTGAACCCTCAACACTGAACTGAACTAAGACTCAAACATTTATTTGAATTGAACTCAATTCAGTGTAACTAAATTGAACTGAACCGAACAAACTCCTCGACTTAAACACTGAATTTAACTAAATAAAATAAATGTTGAATCGAACTTAATAGAATTGAACTGAACTTAATCGAAATAAACTAAATCAAATTGAACTGCACTGAAGTATGACTCATGAATGACTTGAATTAAATTGAACTGAGTTAAGCTCAATTGAACTGAACGAAAGTGACTTGTCAACTCTGCACCAAAGTAAAATTAAAACATGCAATTTAAGACTGAACTGAACTAAGACTGAACTAAGACTCAAATGTTGAATTGAATTAAACTGAGTTAAAACTAAATTAAAGCGGAATTAAACTGAACTGAGTTATATTAAATTGAACAGAATCAAAGTGATTTGTCAACTCTGCACCATACTGACTAAAACGTTGAATGGAAAAGAGTTAAAACTGAATTAAACTGCAATTAAACTGAACTGAGTTATGTTGAATTGGACAGAATCGAAGTGATGTGTCAACTCTGCACTGAACTAAGACTCAAACATTAAATTGAGTTTAACTGAATCAAAACTGAATTAAAATTTAATTAAAATGAACTGAGTTATGTTGAATTGAACAGAATCGAAGTGATTTGTCAACTCTGCACCGAACTAAGAGTCAAACATTACATTGAGTTAAACCGAGTTCAAACTGGTTAAAAATTTAATTAAAATGAACTGAGTTATATTAAATTGGACAGAATCGAAGCGATGTGTCAACTCTGCACCAAAGTAAAATTAAAACATGTAATTTAACTGAACTAAGACTCAAATGTTGAACTGAATTAAACTGAGTTAAAACTGAATTAAAATTAAATTAAAATAAACTGAGTTATATTAAATTGGACAGAATTGAAGTGATTTGTCAACTCTGCACTGAACTAAGACTCAAATGTTGAATTGAATTAAACTGAGTTAAAACTGAATTAAACTGAACTGAGTTATATTACATTGAACAGAATCAAAGTGATTTGTCAACTCTGCACCATACTGACTAAAACGTTGAATGGAACAGAGTTAAAATTGAATTAAACTGGAATTAAACTGAACTGAGTTATGTTGAATTGAACAGAATCGAAGTGATGTGTCAACTCTGCACTGAACTAAGACTCAAACATTAAATTGAGTTAAACTGAGTCAAAACAGAATTAAAATTTTATTAAAATTAACAGAGTTATATTAAATTGGACAGAATCGAAGTGATTTGTCAACTCTGCACCAAAGTAAAATTAAAACATGTAATTTAACTGAACTAAGACTCAAATGTTGAATTGAATTAAACTGAGTAAAAACTGAATTAAAATTAAATTAAACTGAAGTAAGTTCTGTTGAATTGAATAGAATCTAAGTGATTTGTCAACACTGCACTGAACTAAGACTAAAACATTAAATTGAATTAAACTGAGTTAAAACTGAATTAAAACTGAATTAAAACAGAATTAAAACTGAATTAAACTGAACTGAGTTATGTTGAATTGAACAGAATCGAAGTGATTTGTCAACTCTGCACTGAACTAAGACTCAAACGTTGAATTGAATTAAGCTGAATTGTCTTTACTGTACCACTTCCTGTCTTTACTGTAAGAGTTCGGTAACCGGGGATGTGGACGAGCGGTCGCTTCAGCTAATAAGGTCAGCTCAGGCGACGGTGTTCATGTTTAAAGTTCTGATGAAGTGTGTGTATACAAACTGTGATAAGATTATTTATACCACTGTATAAACGCACACGCTGTAATATACACATCATACCCCCCCACCCCCCCCACATCATACCCCCACCACACACTCACATTGTAATCAGAGTACCACACAGAGTGAAAACTCAAACCAAATGAAGTCAAGGCCTAAATATAGTCTGCACAATGTTTCTGCGCTGTTTGTAAATATTTGATGTGATACTGTAAACATGCCCACACCACGGCCTCGTTCTGCGAGTTTAAAAAGCGAGTGTCTCCGAGAGATAATTAAATCTGTCAATTCTATAAAGAGAAGGACGACGGCTGTCTGATCGTTTTCTTCCCACATATAACCAGACGTTTAAACACAATTTTCTTTCCTCGCTCGTTCTTCCCTCTTAGCGACAGGCAGACAGGGCAAGGAACAACATCCGTTACTGCGGCAACAGCAAAAAAAAGAAGAAGAAGAAAACATTCACCCGCCCGCAAAAACAATACACATTCATTACGGAACACTTGCCAGACAAAACCGCACAATAGTGCTACACACTGTGTGGGAATATACTATTTACATTACTACACATTTTATATACCAGAGCTGTCCAACCAGAACCTATACAGTAGAACGGACTTCTGGACTGTATGCTAATGCAACTTAGATCTAATTCAGTCAATTTGAATGATTATATTGTTGTTGGCCAACCAATCAGAGGTTGTGTTTCTGACTTGTCAATCAACCAATCAGAGGTTGTGTTTCTGACTTGTCAATTAACCAATCAGAGGTTGTGTTCCTGACTTGTCAATCAACCAATCAGAGGTTGTGTTTCTGACTTGTCAATCAACCAATCGGAGTTTGTTTTCCTGACTTGTTGACCAATCAGAGTCGGTTTTCCTGACTTGCTGACCAATCAGAGTTTGTTTTCCTGACTTGTTGACCAATCAGAGTCAGTTTTCCTGACTTGCTGACCAATCAGAGTTTGTTTTCCTGACTTGTTGAACAATCAGAGTCGGTTTTCCTGACTTGTTGACCAATCAGAGTTAGTTTTCCTGACTTGTTGACCAATTAGAGTCTGTTTTTTCTGACTTGCTGACCAATCAGAGTTTATTTTCCTGACTTGTTGACCAATCAGAGTCAGTTTTCCTGACTTGTTGACCAATCAGAATCTATTTTCCTGACTTGTTGACCAATCAGAGTTTGTTTTCCTGAATTGTTGACCAATCAGAGCCTGTTTTCCTGACTTGTTGACCAATCAGAGTTTGTTTTCCTGACTTGTTGACCAATCAGAATCTATTTCCTGACTTGTTGACCAATCAGAGTTTGTTTTCCTGAATTGTTGACCAATCAGAGTCTGTTTTTATGACTTGTTGACCAATCAGAATCTATTTCCTGACTTGTTGACCAATCAGAGTTTGTTTTCCCGAATTGTTGACCAATCAGTTTGTTTTCCTGACTTGTTGACCAGTCAGAATTTTTTTTCCTGACTTGTTGACCAATCAGAGTTTGTTTTCCTGACTTGTTGACCAATCAGAGTTTGTTTTCCTAACTTGTTGACCAGTCAGAGTTTGTTTTGCTGACTTGTTGACCAATCAGAGTCTGTTTTCATGACTTGTTGACCAATCAGAATCTGTTTTCTGACTTGTTGACCAATCAGAGTCTGTTTTCCTGACTTGTTGACCAATGAAAATCTGTTTTCCTGACTTGTTGACCAATCAGAAGCAGTGTTCTTGATATGTTGACCATACACAGGCTGTGTTTCTAACTTGTCCACTATTGAGAACCTGCTTTCCTGACTTGTTGACCAATCAGAGACTGTGTTACTAACTTGTCCACCAGTCAGAAGCTGTGTTCCTGACTTGTTGACCATTCAAAGGCTGTGTTCCTAACTTATCCACCATTCAGGACCTGTTTTCCTGACTTGTCGACCAATCAGAGGCCGTGTTGCTGACTGTTTGATGTAACAGTGCTGTTCTTCTGGGCAAAATAAAAGCAAGTCTCTAATGTGCAGTGTTCCCGAGATATTTAGTCTTTTATGTGCAACGTCCTTTGATGTCACACACGACATTGTTGATCTGAGAGGGTTCACATATGTTAAGTACATTATTCCTCCTCCTGTTAAAGTCATTCAGAGAGGCTCAGTGTGAAACTCTCCGTTCTAGAGAAGGTCAGTTCACAGTGGAGGTGAATGGAACCAGACGTCCACCTCTAAAAGCTCCTCCCAGAAAGTTCTTAGAGTAGATGTTATAAATACACTGTCTGATTCTGAGACGCTGTTTATGATAGTTTAGAGAAGATCTCAGTCTTAAACTCCATTCATGGTGGAGGGATACATGCAGGACGCTGTGAGGTTCAAATAGTCCCCAAAAAAACCTAGTATTTTCAGATCTTCCACATTTTACCATCAACATCCAGATAAACTCAGAAGACACGTGTAGCTTCACTGGTGGGTTTGATAGTAAATACAATGAGTAGATTAGTGTTGTAGACATGGAGACCCCTGGTTCCCATCACCACCACTGTAAACACCATCACCACCACTGTGAACACCATCTGAACCTTCTCACACCAAACTGCTCTGTTTATAAACACAGATTTATGAAGAAGCTTCCAAATCATTGGAATTTCCCCTTTCAGGCCTCCTATTATGGTCCATCCTGCTTTTAATGATAAGATGGCATGTGTGGTTTAACCCTGGCAGCCACCTCTGACCTCAGGCCTGACCCGCCGTGTCCACGTCTCAGAGATTAAGCCGTTTGAACACACACTCTCTCCATGTCAATCGATTCTCCTCCTTAAAGAGGAAACATGCTGCTAACTAACAAGAAACATGTTCCCTCACAGTAGTTCAGCTTCCCCTCAACTGACCTCGTGCTCGTTCACTGCCAGCCAATCAAAAAGCCATGCAGGCAAGAGGGGGTGTGGCTTAAGGAGGAACTCCTCAGATTTATCTATGTATCTGTATGGTTTAGTGGTTGAGACGTAAACAAGGTGATTAAAGTGGTGGTGATGGGAACCAGGGGTCTCCATGTCTACAACACTGATATACACATTGTACTTACTATCAAACCCACCAGACTGGAGACCACTGAGATCTTCTCTAAACATGAGCAGCGTCTCAGACATCAGACAACATCTACTGTAGAGGTGGCGCCTGGTTCTAGATACAGATCTTACTGTATCTAGAACAGAGAGTTTCACATAGAACCTTTCTGAATAACCTTGTTTACACTGTAAGCACTTAATTGCACAGAATAATACAGTCATCCAAAACCTGTTTTCTAGGGCAAATCTGAGATCAGACAGCAAGAATTATCTAGAACATGCTAACTCTGGAACTATATTACCTGAGCTGTTAGCATTAACTAGTGCTAAACACCAAGAACTATCTAGAACATGCTAACTCTGGAACTATATTACCTGAGCTGTTCGCGTTAGTTAGTGATAAACACCAATAACTATCTAGAACATTATATCTCTGTTAATATATTACCCGAACTGTTAGATTTAGCTAGTGCTAAATGCCAAGAAGTATTTAGAACATTCTATCTTTGTTAATATATTACCTCAGCTGTTAGATTTAGCTAGTGCTGAACACCAATAACTATTTAGAACATTACATCTCTGTTAACATATTACATCAGCTGTTAGTATTAGCTAGTGCTAAACACAGAGAACTGTCTAGAACATTACATTTGATTAATATATTACCTCACCTGTTAGTATTAGCTAGTGCTGAACACCAATAACTATTTAGAACATTACATCTCTGTTAACATATTACATCAGCTGTTAGTATTATCTAGTGCTAAACACCGAGAACTGTCTAGAACATTACATTTGATTAATATATTACCTCAGCTGTTAGTATTAGCTAGTGCCCAATTCCAAAAACCATCTACAACATTCTATCTCTGTTAATTTAGTACCTCAGCTGTTAGTGTTAGCTAGTGTTAAACACCAATAACTATCTAGAACATTACATCTCTGTTAATACATTACCTCAGCAGTTAGTGTTAACTAGTGCTAAACACCAATAACTATCTAGAACATTTGATCTCTGTTAATATATTACCTTAGCTGTTAGCGTTAGCTAATGCTAAACACCAAGAACTATCTAGAACATTTGATCTCTGGAAATATATTACCTGAGCTGTTAATGTTAGCTAGTGCTAAACACCAAGAACTGTCTAGAACATTCTATCTCTGTTAATATATTAGCTCTGGTGTTAGTGTTAGCTAGTGTTAAACACCAATAACTATCTAGAACATTACATCTTTGTTAATATATTACCTTAGCTGTTAGTGTTAACTGTTGCTAAACAACAAGAACTATCTAGAACATTCTATCTCTGTTAATATATTACCTCAGCTATTGGCGTTAGCTATTGCTAAACAAGAGGTATAGCAATATTACTAAACAAGAGGTATCTAGAACTTTACATCTCTGTTAGCTGTTAGCTATTGCTAAACACCAATAACTATCTAGAACATTACATCTCTGTTAATATGTTACCTCAGCTGTTAGTGGTAACTAGTGCTAAACACTGAGAACTATTTAGAACTTTATATCTTTGTTAATTTATTACTTCATCTGTTAACGTTAGCTAGTGCTAAACAACAAGAACTATCTAGAACATGATATCTCTGTTAATATATTACCTCAGCTGTTAGTGGTAGCTAGTGCTAAACACTGAGAACTATCTAGAACATGATATCTCTGTTAATATATTATCTCAGCAAGCTGGTAGTGTTAGCTGGTGCTAAACCAGCATCTCTGAAAGGAAGAGCTCACCCAGCTCGGATCAATAATAATAATAATAATAATAATAATAATAATAATAATAATAATAGTAATAGTAATAATAATAATAATAATAATAATAATAATAATAATAATAATAATAATTAAGGTAGGTTATAGGGAGGCAGTCAAGCCAGAGCTGCACAAGTTAAGACTCACCAGTTTTCTGTAGCAGGAAATGATGTCATAACCGTAAAGCACTTTTATGGCTGAAAGTCAGTTTGATGGAAACAGGCTGTTGTGATGTAATGATCATTCACTTCTTCCTCTCTTCCTCTCTCATTATCTCCTCATCTTCAGAAGAGTGAAGCCCACACTCAGAGGTTGGATCATGAACTTTCCAGACAGCAGCTCCTACGCTAGCCAGGCTGGACCTCTACAGCAGGATGGAGCTGCCTGCAGGTGAGAGAGCTGGATTTCTGGAGACTGGTTGGATTGGGGGACGGTGGTGTTTGGTGGGGAATGACAGCGCTGGGGAACAGAAGTGTTTGGGGGTTAAAGATGGTGCTGAAGGTTACTGTTTGTGGAGAAGCTGGTGTTTATTGGTCTTGGCGTTTGGTGGAACTGATAACGTTGGGAATCTGTATTATTTGTTGAAGTATGGCGTTTGGTAACATTTTGTTTGGAGAATGTTTGCTTTTGGTTGATGAAATTTAGTGTTTAGGGAAGAATTATTCTGTTGGGTGGAGAATTTTTGGTGGACGGTGTTGGTGTTTGGAGGAGAATGCAAGTGATGTGTGGGGAATAACACTGGTTTTTGGAGAATGGCGGTGTTTGGTAGAGAACGATGTTGTTGATGAAATTAATGTTTAAGAAAATACTGGTGGAAATGGTTTAGTGGAGAGTTGTGGTGTTTGGTAAAAAGGTGCTAATGTTTTGGAGAGTGATAGTATTGTTGAAGAATATCAGAATTTGGTGGAGAGTGGTGGTGTTTGGTGGAGAGTGGCATTTTGTAGAATGATAGCTTCGTTTGAGAATAGTAGTATTTGAGAGTGGTGGTGTTTGATAGACAGTGGTGGTATTTGGTGGACTTGTGGTGATTTGGAGAATGGTGGTGTTTGGTGGACTGGTGTTAGTGGACTGGTGGTGGTGTTTGGTGGAGAGTGGTGGTGTTTGATAGAGACTGGTGATCTTTGGTGGTTTTGAATAATATGGAGTGGTGGTATCTTAGGGAGTGGGTGTGTTTGGTGGAGAGAATTAGTGTTTTGCAGAGTGCTAGTGTTTAGAGGAGAGTGGTGGTGTTTGAGAAAGTGTGGTGTTGTATGCTAGAGTCGTGGTATTTTGGAAAGTGGTAGTGTTTGATAGAAAGTGGTGGTGTTTGATGGAGTGATGGTATTTTGGAAAGTGGTAGTGTTTATTGGAGAGTGGTGGTGTTTCGTAGAGTGTGGTGGTATTTTGGAAAATGGTAGTGTTTATTGGAGAGTGGTGGTGTTTCTTTGATGTAAAGCGATGGTGTATGATAGAAAGTGGTGGTGTTTGATAGAGAGGTGGTATTTTGAAGAGTGGTGATGTTTGTTTGATGTAAAGTGATGGTGTTTGATAGAAAGTGGTGGTGTTTGATAGAGAGGTGGTATTTTGGTGGAGAGTGATGGTCTTTGATAGAGAATGATGGTGTTTGCTGGAGAATGGTGGTGTTTGGTAGAGAGTTATTGTGTTTGATGGAAAGCAATGGTGGATGATATAAAGTGGTGGTGTTGATTGAGAGGTGGTATTTTGGAGAGCGGTGGTGTTTGATGGAGAGTGGTGTTTGGTGGAGTGGTGGTATTTTGGAGAGCGGTAGTGTTTGATGGAGAGTGATGGTATTTTGGAAAGTAATGGTATTTCATAGAGAGGTGTTTCTTGGAGAACGGGGTGGGGTTCGTTGAAGAACTCTTGATTGCAGTGCACTGAAAGCTAATGAAGGGATGTTTTGCTCGGTTCTCTGAAGTTCCAGATGTTGTCGGTGGACTTATTGTGTTTGTGAGATTACATGCTGAAAACGAGGCCTGTCATTTCAAACACCAAATTAAACAGCATTATTCAAAACTGTTCGGTTCCGTCTATTAACTGGAGCACTGAGCCGAATTATATCAGTAACAGCCCCAAGCCTTTCTCTGAACTGCTCTCTATTTCTGTCTGTCTCTCTTTTCCTCAAACACACTCTCTCTCACACACACAGGGGAGTGTTATATTTGGGTTTGTCAGCTTCTATCGAGCGGGAGCTGTTGACAAGAGACAAACTGCCTCAGCAAAGGACAAATAACCCCTAAAAAGAAAGGAAGAGAGCGAGAGCGCGAGAGCACGAGAGCGCCAGGGCAAGTTTAGAGCATCTTTGTGTTTCTTTCCTGCCTGGAATACGAGATCACACGCACAGCACTGAGGGCTGAAATGTCGCTCATGTCTCTTCCTCTTCTGTCAATCACCAACACCTTTCCCTCCATCCATCCATCCCTCCATCCATCCATCCGTCCACCCGTCCACCCGTCTCTCCTCAGGTTGTGTTTTAAAGAGCAAAGGCCGCCACGTCATGTAGGATGACTGTTTACTGTCATAAACACATCAGCTCCGTATAAATTCTCCAGAACTACAGCTTGGAACATCAACACCAGGGTTCTCCATCAAAGACTGACATGTAGTGGAGAACTTGGATCTGTGGTAGTCGCTGGTGACTCGCTTGGAGAAACACTGGCTTTCTCGATCATGTTGAGGTTAGATACAGAATGAAGGTGTTAATAATAGAAAGCGTTTGTTGGAGAATGATGGGAGTTGATGGTAGATAATAGTGTTTGCTGGGAAATGATGGTCTTTCCTGGAGATTATTCGTGTTTGGAAGAGAAGGAAGGTGTTGAAGATTGATGGTGTTTGATAGAGAATGTAAGAGAAGGTTGGTGCTGGTTGGAGAATGATGGTGTTTGATGGAGAATGACCGTGTGTGCTAGAAAATGGTGTTTGTTGGAGAATGATGGAGGTTGTTGTAGACTGATGGAGGTTGTTGGAAGAGTATAGTGTTAGTTGAAGAATGATGGAGGAGTCTGGAAGATGATAGTATTTGGTGGAGAATGATGGAGGTTGTTGGTAGATGATTGTGTTTGGTGGAGAATGATGGAGGTTGATGGAGAATGATGGAGGAGGTTGGAAGATGATAGTGTTTGGTGGAGAATGATGGAGGTTGTTGGAAGATGTTAGTGTTTGGTGGAGAATGATGGAGGTTGTTGGAAGATGTTAGTGTTTGGTGGAGAATGATGGAGGTTGTTGGAAGATGATAGTGTTTGGTGGAGAATGATGGAGATTGTTGGAAGATGATAGTGTTTGGTGGAGAATGATGGAGATTGTTGGAAAGTGATGGAGGTTGTTGGAAGATGTTAGTGTTTGGTGGAGAATGATGGAGATTGTTGGAAGATGTTAGTGTTTGGTGGAGAATGATGGAGGTTGTTGGAAGATGATAGTGTTTGGTGGAGAATGATGGAGGTTGTTGGAAGATGATAGTGTTTGATGGAGAATGATGGAGGTTGTTGGAAGATGATAGTGTTTGGTGGAGAATGATGGAGATTGTTTGAAGATGATAGTGTTTGGTGGAGAATGATGGAGGTTGTTGGAAAGTGATGGAGGTTGTTGGAAGATGTTAGTGTTTGGTGGAGAATGATGGAGATTGTTGGAAGATAAAAGTGTTTGGTGGAGAATGATGGAGGTTTGAAGATGATAGTGTTTGGTGGAGAATGATGGAGGTTGATAAAAGATGATAGTGTTTGGTGGAGAATGATGCAGGAGGTTGGAAGATGAAAGTGTTTGGTGGAGAATGATGGAGGTTGGAAGATGATAGTGTTTGGTGGAGAATGATGGAGGTTGATAAAAGATGATAGTGTTTGGTGGAGAATGATGGAGGTTGTTGGAAGATGTTAGTGTTTGGTGGAGAATGATGGAGATTGTTGGAAGATGTTAGTGTTTGGTGGAGAATGATGGAGATTGTTGGAAGATGTTAGTGTTTGGTGGAGAATGATGGAGGTTGATAAAAGATGATAGTGTTTGGTGGAGAATGATGCAGGAGGTTGGAAGATGAAAGTGTTTGGTGGAGAATGATGGAGGTTGGAAGATGATAGTGTTTGGTGGAGAATGATGGAGGTTGGAAGATGATAGTGTTTGGTGGAGAATGATGGAGGTTGGAAGATGATAGTGTTTGGTGGAGAATGATGGAGGTTGTTGGAAGATGATAGTGTTTGGTGGAGATTGATGGAGGTTGTTGGAAGATGATAGTGTTTGGTGGAGAATGATGGAGGAGGTTGGAAGATGATAGTGTTTGGTGGAGAATGATGGAGGTTGTTGGAAGATGATAGTGTTTGGTGGAGAATGATGGAGGAGGTTGGAAGATGATAGTGTTTGGTGGAGAATGATGGAGGTTGTTGGAAGATGATAGTGTTTGGTGGAGAATGATGGAGGAGGTTGGAAGATGATAGTGTTTGGTGGAGAATAATGGAGGTTGTTGGAAGATGATAGTGTTTGGTGGAGAATGATGGAGATTGTTGGAAGATGATAGTGTTTGGTGGAGAATGATGGAGGTTGGAAGATGATAGTGTTTGGTGGAGAATGATGGAGGAGGTTGGAAGATGAAAGTGTTTGGTGGAGAATGATGGAGGAGGTTGGAAGATGAAAGTGTTTGGTGGAGAATAATGGAGGTTGATGGAAGATGATCGTTTTTGGTGGAGAATGTTGTTTGCAGAAGAAAGACAGTGTTTGGTAGAGAACAATGTTATTAGGTGAAGGACATTGTTAGGTGGAGTATAATGGTGTTGGTGGACAGGAGTGAACACTGCTGTGAGGATTTGATCGAATATTAGTGAGGTCAGGTACTGATGTTGAACATTGCTGTGAGGAGCTCCATCGCTCCAGAGTCTTATGTCTGGATACATTTGGACATATTATATATCCAACACTGATATTCTAGCTAGTGAAAGTTCTCTGAACTACGGATTTCATCATTTTTCCATCGCCGGTAGTTTTTCTCAGAGAAAGATTCTGTCAGATGCTGCAGTTTGATGGCGGCTGTGAAACTAATTCCTTTAATGATCCGTATAAAATTCATAAATCATCTGCAAACATGGAATAAACATCATTAAGCAACCTGTGTCAGCGCGGTGAGGCAAATCTCTACAGCATGTTATTATAGCGGAACATTAAGGCACCAATCGGGAAAACCGGGAACCGGGAATAATTCAGAGAGCAAACCTCTGGACCCAGTTACCCAAAACTGGTCACCAAACTGCTGAGGAGCTTCAGCTTCACTGCTCAGTCTGAGTTGAGAAGGTATAGGAGAAGGAATACAATGTTATCTTCAATGTACAGGGTCAAAAGTCTCAGGACGCCCTTTCATTTCAGAAGATGACGTATCTGAATACCCTAGCAATTAAAGGGTGAGGTTTCTAGGCTCTCCCTCTGACTCTCACTGACTCTCCTCTATCTGTTGATCCTGATCAGCTGGGAGGAGTTTAATCCCGTCTTTCTAAACAGAACAGCTCCAGCTCTGAGATGTTGGTGGGCTTCCTCACATGAGCTGCTCACTTCAGGTCCAGCATCTCTACAGGATGAAGATCTGGACTCTGACTTGGCCTCTCCAAACACTAACTCTATTCTTCTTTAACCTTCTTTGGTAGAATCGCTTGTGTGTTTAGGGTGGTTGTTCTGCTGTAGGACCCACGTTCTCCTGAGATCCATTTCACAGACAGACGTCCTGATACGTTCCTTCAGAACTCACTGTAGAATCCAGAATTCAGTGTTCCATCAGTCCTGCAGTAGAACAGGTCCAGACCTGAAACTCCCACCACCATGTTTCACAGACCGGATCAGGTTCTTATGTTGGGATGCAGTGTTTTCATTTCTCCAAACATGGAGCTTCTCATTTAGACCAGAAACATCTATTATGGTCACCAGACAACATTGGTCCAGTGACCTTCTGGCTTGTTTACAGGATCTTTATCAAACTGTAGAGGGTCAGTGATGTTCTGTTTGGGGGTCAGTGATGTTCTGTTAGGAGGTCAGTGATGTTCTGTTTGGAGGTCAGTGATGTTCTGTTTGGAGGTCAGTGGGTTTCTCCTGCCATTCACACCAGTGTTGGTCAGTGTTCTCCTGATGCTTGACTCATGAACATTAGCATTAGCCACTGTGACTTTTAGCTGCTTAGAAGTTCTCCTAGGTGCCATTGTGACCTTTTACACAGGTCTCCTGGAGTGATCTTTGTTGGTGGACCACTCCTGTGGGTGATGTGGAGACATATATTTGCTGATGTTTGCCATCTTTTCATTCTGGTTCCACCTTAAATGCTGCACTACTTAAGGTGGAATGAACACGAACCAGAACACGAACCCACCTGACAGTTCTGGAAGCAACTTGGTGCAGAACCTTTTCAGAACGTGGACCTGTACAGATCACCCTCACACACTACAATACTCACTCCTACTGACCACCAGTGTTCATCCCCAGATCACCTTTACACACTACAATACTCACTCCTACTGACCAGCACCATCAGCTCAGCTTCTCCTTCACCAGTTCTCCTGTTTCCACCTTAAATGGAGCTGCAGGTACCTTCTGGCTTCTTCTGCACTGTTTAAGGTGGAACAGGAAAACTGGTGAACGAGCTGCTTCACCCTCGTGTGCTCGGTAGGAGTGAGTAGTGTAGAGTGAACAGTTGGTCTGGGGGTGATGTGACTGGTCACTGGTGAGAGGTTTAAAACTACAGCTACAAGAAACTGGAACAGGAAGTCCAGTCCTGACCGCAGAAGAAGGATGGACAGAAACACCTGTGGATGTTCTCAGATCTGAAGCACCTTGACGTTCTCCTCTCTCTATAAGATCAACATGCTGTTTATCTAATGGGACGACAGTGTTGGTGGGTCTTGCAGGTCTTCCGGGTGGTTGTTAGGAGTCCCAGTTTCTCTTGGATCTCCTGAACATCAAAGACGGAGGTGAGTCTCCTAGACAGGATGGAAGCTGGGATGAAAGAGAAGATACTCTGTGATGATGTTTTGACAGACGCTGAAATCTGAATGTATTTGAAGTTGGGGATGTTAGTAAGAGGAAGCTGCTGGTGGTCTCCTGTGCTTCTTTAGATAGATGCTTCTCTGACCTTCAGAGGGTCAGCGCACTGGCCTAAAGCAGCTGAGCTCCTGGCCTGCTTGCTGGGTGCAGAGCAGCGTAAACATTTTGTTGACAATCAGGCGTGAAAACGCAGCACTTGTGCGCTTGATCAGAACAACACGTGTAATTAAAGTGTCCCGCAGACCTGCAGGAGCTCCAGACGCCTCCTGACGGAGGTCTGACTGTTACTACACTACACTGTGTTACTGTCTGATCAGCATCTGTTCACCTGTCTAATCCACTCAAACTCCAGAATCCAGGAGAAAACCTCACCTCTCAGATAATAGTGACTTCATTATGTCTAAATAAACACACAAACAAACAAATAAACACAAACAAACCAATAAACACACAAATAAATAAATAAGTGAGGTTTGCTTTATAAATGTTCTGTTGATCTATTTATGATTTAACTCATATACAGTTAATGTTATGTATAGTTAGTGTTATATACAGTTAAGGTTATATACAAATGAGGTTATATACAGTTAGTTATATACAGTTAACGTTATATACAGCTAAAGTTGTATCCTGTTAAAGTTATATACAGTTAACGTTATATACAGTTAAAGCTGTATCCTGTTAAAGTTATATAAAATTAAAGTTATATACATTTAATGTTATACAGAGTTCATTTTGTATTCAGTTGAAGTTATATACAGTTAATGTTGTATCCAGTTAATGTTATATACAGTTAAAGTTACATACAGGTAATGTTATACACAGTTATGGTTATATACAGTTGAGGTTATATACAAATGAGGTTATATACAGTTAGTGTTATATACAGATAACGTTATATACAGTTAATTTTGTATTCAGTTAAAGTTATATACCGTTAAAGTTATATACAGTTAATGTTGTATCCAGTTAATGTTATACACAGTTAATATTTTACACAGTTAAAGTTATATACAGTTAATGTTATATACAGTTAAAGACAAAAGTTTGTCAAATTCCATGTGTCATTGAGTTTTAAAAATTTCTGGACAAAGTATTCCACTACTTCCGAACCAGTACAGGTACTCCATAACTTAAGTACCAGTACAGATACTCCATTACTTCAGTACCTGTACAGGTACTCCATTACCTCAGTACCAGTACAGATACTCCATTACTTCAGTACCACTATAGATACTCCATTACTTCAGTACCAGTACAGATACTCCATTACTTCAGTACCAGTACAGATACTCCATTACCTCAGTACCAGTACAGGTACTCCATGGTTTTGTTGTTATATAGTTGTAATATTATAGTATAAATGGTTTTTAAGGTTTTAATATTGTAGTGCAGTAGTGTAATTTAGTTTTATTGTTGTATTGTTGTACGTGTTGTTGTGCAATTGTATTTTTGTAATGTTGTGATGTACTGTTGAAGTGTATTAGTGTATTATTATATTGTTGTGTTGTATTATAGTAGTTATAGTGGTGTATTGTTGAATTGTGGTATTATTATATTGTTGTGTTGTATTATAGTAGTTATAGTGGTGTATTGTTGAATTGTGGTATTATTATAATGTTGTGTTGTATTATAGTAGTTATAGTGGTGTATTGTTGAATTGTGGTATTATTATATTGTTGTGTTGTATTATAGTAGTTATAGTGGTGTAGTGTTGAATTGTGGTATTATTATTATATTGTTGTGTTGTATTATAGTAGTTATGGTGTTGTAGTGTTGAATTGTGGTATTATTATATTGTTGTGTTGTATTATAGTAGTTATGGTGTTGTAGTGTTGAATTGTGGTATTATTATAATGTTGTGTTGTATTATAGTAGTTATAGTGGTGTATTGTTGAATTGTGGTATTATTATATTGTTGAGTTGTATTATAGTAGTTATAGTGGTGTATTGTTGAATTGTGGTATTATTATATTGTTGTGTTGTATTATAGTAGTTATAGTGGTGTATTGTTGAATTGTGGTATTATTATATTGTTGTGTTGTATTATAGTAGTTATAGTGTTGTAGTGTTGAATTGTGGTATTATTATAATGTTGTGTTGTATTATAGTAGTTATGGTGTTGTATTGTTGAATTGTGGTATTATTATATTGTTGTGTTGTATTATAGTAGTTATGGTGTAGTATTGTTGAATTGTGGTATTATTATAATGTTGTGTTGTATTATAGCAGTTATAGTGGTGTAGTGCTGAATTGTGGTATTATTATATTGTTGTGTTGTATTATAGTATAGTGGTGTATTGTTGAATTGTGGTATTGTTATATTGTTGTGTTGTATTATAGTAGTTATAGTGGTGTATTGTTGAATTGTGGTATTATTATATTGTTGTGTTGTATTATAGTAATTATAGTGTTGTATTGTTGTATTATTGTATTATTATATTGTTGTGTTGTATTATAGTAGTTATAGTGGGGTATTGTTGAACTGTGGTATTATTATAACGTTGTGTTGTATTATAGTAGTTATAGTGGTGTAATGTTGAATTGTGGTATTATTATATTGTTGTGTTGTATTATAGTAGTTATGGTGTTGTATTGTTGAATTGTGGTATTATTATATTGTTGTGTTGTATTATAGTAGTTATGGTGTTGTATTGTTGAATTGTAGTATTATTATAATGTTGTGTTGTATTATAGCAGTTATAGTGGTGTAGTGCTGAATTGTGGTATTATTATATTGTTGTGTTGTATTATAGTATAGTGGTGTATTGTTGAATTGTGGTATTGTTATATTGTTGTGTTGTATTATAGTAGTTATAGTGGTGTATTGTTGAATTGTGGTATTATTATATTGTTGTGTTGTATTATAGTAATTATAGTGTTGTATTGTTGTATTATTGTATTATTATATTGTTGTGTTGTATTATAGTAGTTATAGTGGGGTATTGTTGAATTGTGGTATTATTATAACGTTGTGTTGTATTATAGTAGTTATAGTGGTGTAATGTTGAATTGTGGTATTATTATATTGTTGTGTTGTATTATAGTAGTTATGGTGTTGTAGTGTTGAATTGTGGTATTATTACATTGTTGTGTTGTATTATAGTAGTTATGGTGTTGTAGTGTTGAATTGTGGTATTATTATAATGTTGTGTTGTATTATAGTAGTTATAGTGGTGTATTGTTGAATTGTGGTATTATTATATTGTTGTGTTGTATTATAGTAGTTATAGTGGTGTAATGTTGAATTGTGGTATTATTATAATGTTGTGTTGTATTATAGTAGTTATAGTGGTGTATTGTTGAATTGTGGTATTATTATATTGTTGTGTTGTATTATAGTAGTTATAGTGGTGTAATGTTAAATTGTGGTATTATTATATTGTTGTGTTGTGTTATAGTAGTTATAGTGGTGTATTGTTGAATTGTGGTATTATTATATTGTTGTGTTGTATTATAGTAGTTATGGTGGTGTATTGTTGAATTGTGGTATTATTATAATGTTGTGTTGTATTATAGTAGTTATAGTGGTGTAATGTCAAATTGTGGTGTTATTATATTGTTGTGTTGTGTTATAGTAGTTATAGTAGTGTATTGTTGAATTGTGGTATCATTATATTGTTGTGTTGTATTATAGTAGTTATAGTGGTGTATTGTTGAATTGTGGTATTATTATAACGTTGTGTTGTATTATAGTAGTTATAGTGGTGTAATGTTAAATTGTGGTATTATTATATTGTTGTGTTGTGTTATAGTAGTTATAGTGGTGTATTGTTGAATTGTGGTATTATTATATTGTTGTGTTGTATTATAGTAGTTATGGTGTTGTATTGTTGAATTGTGGTATTATTATAATGTTGTGTTGTATTATAGTAGTTATAGTGGTGTAGTGTTGAATTGTGGTATTATTATATTGTTGTGTTGTATTATAGTAGTTATAGTGGTGTAGTGTTGAATTGTGGTATTATTGTAATGTTGTGTTGTATTATAGTGGTTATAGTGGTGTGCTGTTAAATTTGTGGTATTATTATATTGTTGTGTTGTATTATAGTAGTTATAGTGGTGTATTGTTGAATTGTGGTATTGTTATATTGTTGTGTTGTATTATAGTAGTTATAGTGTTGTATTGTTGTATTATTGTATTATTATATTGTTGTGTTGTATTATAGAAGTTATAGTGTTGTAGTGTTGAATTGTGGTATTATTATATTGTTGTGTTTTATTATAGTAGTTATAGTGTTGTATTGTTGTATTATTGTATTATTATATTGTTGTGTTGTATTATAGTAGTTATAGTGTTTTAGTGTTGAATTGTGGTATTGTTATATTGTGTTGTATTATAGTAGTTATAGTGTTGTAGTGTTGTATTATTGTATTATTATATTGTTGTGTTGTATTATAGTAGTTATGGTGTTGTATTGTTGAATTGTGGTATTGTTATATTGTTGTGTTGTATTATAGTAGTTATAGTGTTGTATTGTTGAATTGTGGTATTATTATATTGTTGTGTTGTATTATAGTAGTTATGGTGTTGTATTGTTGTATTATTGTATTATTATATTGTTGTGTTGTATTATAGTAGTTATGGTGTTGTATTGTTGAATTGTGGTATTATTATATTGTTGTGTTGTATTATAGTAGTTATAGTGTTGTAGTGTTGAATTTTAGTATTATTATATTGTTGTGTTGTATTATAGTAGTTATGGTATTGTATTGGTGAATTATGGTATTGTTTTATTGTTATATTGTTGTTGGACACTTGTGTAGTAGTATTGGTATGGTGTTATTATTAGTTTAAGCTGAAAATGACTTACTGTGTTCATAACTAATTTCATTCAACATATATAAACACTTTGGTTGAAGGAGTGATTTTTAATAAACTAGATCAGCTACTGGTTACTACATGTCAATTTTTAGAATTAATAAATTATTTCTGGACATTTACTATTGTTATTATTAGTAGTAGTAGTTATAGTTGTAGTAGTATTTATTTATATATTCATTTATTCATTATTTATTCTTTCTACTAATTACTTACAGTCATAAATCCAAACTGTTAAACTACTTGGATATTATCAGTATAGTAACAGTATAGTAACATTTATATAACATACGTATCACTTCTAATACCAGCCAACATTTATAACTGCTCTTAAGTGTTTACAGTAACATACTTAACACTCATATACATAAAATCAGGTTCCATAACTCATATCTGTTCATTTACCAGTTAGCTTAACATATATTACTCAAAGTGTATATATATATATATACTGTATATAAATACTGTATATAAATACTATATATACATATTACATACTACATACTATATATATACAGTGTCTACTATATATACTGTACATGCTACATACTACATAGTCATACTATATACTACACATACACCACATACGTCATACACACACTCGCGCACACACACACACACATACACACACACTCACACACACACACACTCACACACTCACACACTCACACACATACACACACACACACACGCAGCACCAAGACCAATGCGGTGCATGTGTGAGGAGAGTGGAGTGAAGGCATTGCGTGCCATGAGCTGCGAGAAGGAAAGATAGCCATGAAAGATAGAAAGAGAGAGAGAGAGAGGGAGGGAGAGAGAGAGAGAGAGGGTAAAGAGAGAGAGGGAGGGAGAGAGAGATTCACTGCTAACCTCCTCCATGTGTTCTCTCTGTCTTCCTCTCTCTTTGTGGCATCTCTAATCCAGTGTGGTCACACTCCGATTTTCCATTCTTCCTTTTTCCATTCCCTCGTTCCCCAGAAAACCTTAAACTGCAGCGGCTGTCCAGAACTCCCTCTCTCTCTCTCTCTCTTTGTATTTCTCTATTTACTTTCTCTCTCTCTCTCTTTACTTTCTCTCTCTCTCTCTTTACTTTCTCTCTCTCTCTTTACTTCCTCTCTCTCTGTATCTCTCTCTACCTTCTGTCTCTCTCTCTTTTTCTCTTTTCTCTCTCTCTGTATCTCTTTATTTTCTCTCTCTTTCTCTACTTACTCTTGTTCTTTCTTTACTTTCTCTCTCTCTCTTTCTCTCTCTCTCTCTTTACTCTCTCTATCTCCACTCCCTCTCTCTCTTCCTCTCTCTATTTTCTTTCTCTCTCTCTCTTTACTCTCTTTCTGTATTTACTACCTCTCTACTCTTTTTCCTTACTCTATCTCTGTATATCACTTTCTCTCTTTATTCTCTCTCTTTATATATATATATATATATATATATATATATATATATATATATATATATATATATATATATAT
>CM038726.1:1200843-1208343 GCA_021613375.1 Megaleporinus macrocephalus
ATGTGTGTGTTGTAGTATGTGTGTGTGGGGGTATTGTAGTATGTGTGTGTGGGGGTATTGTAGTATGTGTGTGTTGTAGTATGTGTGTGTGAGGGTATTGTAGTATGTGTGTGTTGTAGTATGTGTGTGTGGGGGTATTGTAGTATGTGTGTGTTGTAGTATGTGTGTGTGGGGGTATTGTAGTATGTGTGTGTTGTAGTATGTGTGTGTGAGGGTATTGTAGTATGTGTGTGTTGTAGTATGTGTGTGTGGGGGTATTGTAGTATGTGTGTGTTGTAGTAGGTGTGTGTAGGGGTATTGTAGTATGTGTGTGTTGTAGTATGTGTGTGTGGGGGTATTGTAGTATGTGTGTTATAGTATATGTGTGAAGGGGTATTGTAGTATGTGTGTTGTAGTATATGTGTGTAGGGGTATTGTAGTATGTGTGTGTTGTAGTATGTGTGTGTGGGGGTATTGTAGTATGTGTGTGTTGTAGTATGTGTGTGTGGGGGTATTGTAGTATGTGTGTGTTGTAGTATGTGTGTGTAGGGGTATTGTAGTATGTGTGTGTTGTAGTATGTGTGTGTGGGGGTATTGTAGTATGTGTGTTATAGTATATGTGTGAAGGGGTATTGTAGTATGTGTGTTGTAGTATATGTGTGTAGGGGTATTGTAGTATGTGTGTGTTGTAGTATGTCCGTGTGTGTGGGGGTATTGTAGTGTGTGTGTTGTAGTATATGTGTGTCGGGGTATTGTAGTATGTGTGTGTTGTAGTATATGTGTGTAGGGGTATTGTAGTATGTGTGTTGTAGTATATGTGTGTAGGGGTATTGTAGTATGTGTGTTGTAGTATATGTGTGTAGGGGTATTGTAGTATGTGTGTGTTGTAGTATGTCCGTGTGTGTGGGGGTATTGTAGTGTGTGTGTTGTAGTATATGTGTGTCGGGGTATTGTAGTATGTGTGTGTTGTAGTATTTCCGTGTGTGTGGGGGTATTGTAGTGTGTGTGTTGTAGTATATGTGTGTAGGGGTATTGTAGTATGTGTGTTGTAGTATATGTGTGTAGGGGTATTGTAGTATGTGTGTGTTGTAGTATGTCCGTGTGTGTGGGGGTATTGTAGCGTGTGTGTTGTAGTATATGTGTGTAGGGGTATTGTAGTATGTGTGTGTTGTAGTATATGTGTGTAGGGGTATTGTAGTATGTGTGTTGTAGTATATGTGTGTAGGGGTATTGTAGTATGTGTGTGTTGTAGTATGTCCGTGTGTGTGGGGGTATTGTAGTATGTGTGTTGTAGTATATGTGTGTAGGCGTATTGTAGTATGTGTGTTGAAGTATATGTGTGTAGGGGTATTGTAGTATGTGTGTTGTAGTATATGTGTGTAGGGGTATTGTAGTATGTGTGTTTGTGAGTGTGAGTCTGTGTGTCTGTGTGAGTGTGTGCATGTGTGTGAGTCTGTGTGTGTGTGTGTGTGTGTGTGTGTGTGTGTGTGTTTGTGTGAGTGTGTGTGTGAGTGAGTGTGTGTGTGCGTGTGTGTGTGCGTGTGTTTGAGTATGTGTGTGTGTGTGTGTGTGTTTGTGTGAGTGTGTGTGTGAGTGAGTGTGTGTGTGTGAGTGTGAGTCTGTGTGTGTGAGAGTGTGTGTGTTATATGAAAAACGCTACTGTGAAGATTGTAGTATGTTTGTGTGTGTGTGTGTGTGTGCTATATGAAGAACACTACTGTGAAGAGTGTAGTATATATTTGTGTGTGTGTATGTGTGTATTTGTGTGTGTGTGTGTGTATTTGTGTGTGTGTGTGTGTATTTGTGTGTGTGTATTTGTGTGTGTGTGTATTTGTGTGTGTGTATTTGTGTGTGTGTGTGTGTGTGTGTGCTATATGAAGAACACTACTGTGAAGCTCCATTAAAAGCTGTGAACTAGAGCTGTATGATACACACAGAGCTGATACATTATTACTAATAGTGTGCGTCTCTGGATGGATGTGTTACACGTACAGATGTTTATTCTCTATGTGTGTAAACACAAATCTGACTATAGTAATAACACAACACTAAATTACACAACTCACTATTGCGCAAAACTGCTCCCAGATTGTTGTGCAGTGAATGACTGAGACACATTCCCTGAACTGCTCAGTTATTAGAACTACTGTATAAACGTTATATGAAGGTTTTACTCTACTTTGCTCTAAATACAGTTACAACAGTTTTTAATTATGAAGAGATTTGATCCTAAAAAGTAATTTAAAAAGAATTTTATACTGAGTATTCATTTTTTTAGAGCTTGTATTAGAACTTCATCATGAATGTTGATTTTATAAGAACTTTATTATGCAGGTATTTTTATTAAAGCTTCATTTTTATTATTAATTTGATCAAAGGTTTTATTCCTGATATTAATTCAATAGAGCTTTATGCTGAATATAAATATTAATAGAAATGTATTCAGAATTTTAATTTGAACAGAACTTTTGGATATACATTTTAATAGAACTTTATTCTGCACACACACACACACACACACACACACACACACACACACACACACACATATATATATATATATATATTTATATTAGAACTTCCTTATGCACATAGATTTTTAATTAAAACTTTATATTTGAATGTTAATTTAATTACAGATTTATTCTGAATCTTCAGTTTAATGGAACTTTATTATGGATATTAATTTTACTAGAACTTCATTCTGGATGTTCTTTAGGTTTCACAGTCTCCTTTAACTTTTTTTTTTGCAGCTATTCTATTATGGATCTAACATTTCTTCATGGTCTAAAGTTCTGCTGATGGTATGCAAGCTGTGAAGCTGTTCATTACAATCATTTACATATTTAACTAAAATCAGATTTGTGTTATATTAATAAAAACGTTGATTCAGACTGCATTGTGAGTTTAAACTTTCTCTCTGAAGCTCACAAGTTCAGCCAAAGTGCTGGAAACAGTCATTTTTTCTACAATGCAAGAACACAAAGAGGTGTTATTAAACGTGTGAAAGTTTACGTGACGTTTGCACATGTGTAAGCACCTTTAAAATAGTTTCGCTGGGCTAAGTGAAGAAAACAATAACTGCCTGTGAGGTGTAATTATGTGCGAGTGAGTGATTATGAGGTTTAATGGGGTTTTTTTTTATTTCTCCAGCTGTGATTAGATGTAAAGGTGAGATTCGGTTGCAGCTTTAATGAAAGTGAACGAAATTCATCTGTTAAAACTTAAAACACTATTCCAACACTATAATCTGATGGGCCTGAATTCAAAGCTCTTCCACCCCCCCTGTGTAAAAGACCTCCAGTAGCGTCCAGACCTACAGATGTTGAGGTCTGATATGATCGCTGGTCAAGATTTCAATTCATAGAGTAATACATTCAACCTAATGAGAAATTGTAACTTAGTTTATAAACAATACCTACATTTAGAGTTATACATTCAACCTAATGAGAAACTGTAACTCAGTTTATATACAATACCTACATTTAGAGTTATACATTCAACCTAATAAGAAATTTTAACTCAGTTAATATACAATACCTACATTTAGAGTTATACATTTAACCTAATGAGAAACTGTAACTCAGTTTATATACAATACCTACATTTAGAGTTATACATTCAACCTAATGAGAAACTGTAACTCAGTTTATATACAATACCTACATTTAGAGTTATACATTCAACCTAATGAGAAACTGTAACTCAGTTTATATACAATACCTACATTTAGAGTTATACACTCAACCTAATGAGAAACTGTAACTCAGTTTATATACAATACCTACATTTAGAGTTATACATTCAACCTAATGAGAAACTGTAACTCAGTTTATATACAATACCTACATTTAGAGTTATACACTCAACCTAATGAGAAACTGTAACTCAGTTTATATACAATACCTACATTTAGAGTTATACACTCAACCTAATGAGAAACTGTAACTCAGTTTATATAAAATACCTACATTTAGAGTTATACACTCAACCTAATGAGAAACTGTGACTCAGTTTATATACAATACCTACATTTAGAGTTAAACATTCAACCTAATGAGAAACTGTAACTCAGGTTATATACAATACCTACATTTAGAGTTATACACTCAACCTAATGAGAAACTGTAACTCAGTTTATATACAATACCTACATTTAGAGTTATACACTCAACCTAATGAGAAACTGTAACTCAGTTTATATACAATACCTACATTTAGAGTTGTACATTCAACCTAATGAGAAACTGTAACTCAGGTTATATACAATACCTACATTTAGAGTTATACACTCAACCTAATGAGAAACTGTAACTCAGTTTATATACAATACCTACATTTAGAGTTATACACTCAACCTAATGAGAAACTGTAACTCAGTTTATATAAAATACCTATGTGTTATATCATTTGTGGGTGGATACTGGACGGGAACGTAAATTTAAATTTAATAACTCTATTATGCTAATTGTTATTGAAGAGTTGAAGTAAATAATGAAGCAAATGCAGCTGAACTATGTTCACCATAACACCACCTACACAACAGAGAGAGCCTGTGTGTGTGTGTGTGTGTGTGTGTGTGTGTGTGTGTGTCTGCTCTGGTGTTTTGTCATATTAAGTATTTTGGATGGCAGCGCTCCATCTCAGAGCTGCATTCCTCTGAACGTGTGGAGGTGGATAATTGTACTGGAGGAGTTTATGTGCTTCATTTTAACGCCCCAATCTCACTCTTAAGCGTTTCTAATGGTGAAGAAAACTGGCAGGCCAGGTGTGTGTGTGTGTGTGTGTGTGCGTGTGTGTGTGTGTGTGTGTGTGTGTGTGTGTGTGTGTGTGTGTGAAGGTGCTGAAACCATCTACTGAAATATCACAGCAATATCAGAAACACAAGACAAGCCAAACTGTAGTTTGTTGCTGCTGAAGCAAAATTTATATATATATACAGCCTACCGCAGTTTAGCTCCACCCATTCAGTCTACAGCTGTTTAGCTCCACCCATTCAGCCTACAGCTGTTTAGCTCCACCCATTCAGCCTACAGCTGTTTAGCTCCACCCATTCAGTCTATAGCAGTTCAGCTCCACCCATTCAGTCTAGAGCAGATTAGCTCCACCCATTCAGTCTACAGCAGATTAGCTCCACCCATTCAGTCTACAGCTGGTCAGCTCCACTCATTCAGCCTACAGCTATTTAGCTCCACCCATTCAGCCTATGTACATGACATGTTTTTACAGTGGAAAATAAAACATATTGCATTACACACACATACCTCATACACACGGAGGCCAAACACGGCTAAATAAAGCGTAACGTCTCCGAGAACCGGTTCCACCTTTATTCCAGACCAACATCAGCAGCGAGAGCGCTTTAGCAACATCTGGATCTCACTGTGAGTGTGTCTGTGTCGTAAGAACATAAACAGTGTGTGTTTTCTCTGCCTGCTGTAGCGTCTCGCTCCACTGAGGAGAGAACCGGTTTCATCTCAGCACTCACACATATACACAGAGCTCACACACCACTCGTCAAAACCTCGACTCACCTGAGAGAGCTATACTTAAACATACCAAAGAATACAATAATACTACGAAAAATACCAATGCTATTAATATAATACATATATCAATATGCTGCAACACATTACGCTGTGTGTTTTATTCCCCTTTCTATACTCCTATACTGTAGGTGGCAGTATTTCACATCATACATTTGTTTAAGAGTATATAAGAGTATATATACACTGAGTAATCTGAAAGAAATCAGAGTAAGAGTATATATACACTGAGAGATCTGAAAGGAATCAGAATAAGAGTATATATACACTGAGACATCTGAAAGAAATAAGAATGAGAGTATATATACACTGGGTAATCTGAAAGAAATTAGAGTAAGAGTATATATACACTGAGAGATCTGAAAGAAATCAGAGTAAGAGTATATATACACTGAGAGATCTGAAATAAATCAGAGTAAGAGTATATATACACTGAGTAATCTGAAAGAAATCAGAGTAAGAGTATATATACACTGAGAGATCTGAAAGAAATCAGAGTAAGAGTATATATACACTGAAAGATCTGAAATAAATCAGAGTAAGAGTATATATACACTGAGTAATTTGAAAGAAATCAAAGTAAGAGTATATATACACTGAGAGATCAGAATGAAATCAGAGTAAGAGTATAAATACACTAAGACATCTGAAAGAAATCAGAGTAAGAGTATATATACACTAAGACATCTGAAAGAAATCAGAGTAAGAGTATATATACACTGAGTAATCAGAAATAAATCAGAGTAAGAGTATATATACATTGAGTAATCAGAAAGAAATCAGAGTAAGAGTATATATACACTGAGAGATCTGAAAGAAATCAGAGTAAGAGTACATATACACTGAGAGATCTGAAAGAAATCAGAGTAAGAGTATATATACACTGAGTAATCTGAAAGAAATCAGAGTAAGAGTATATATACACTGAGTAATCTGAAAGAAATCAGAGTAAAAGTATATATACACTGAGTAATCTGAAAGAAATCAGAGTAAGAGTATATATACACAGAGATCTGAAAGAAATCAAAGTAAGAGTATATATACACTGAGTAATCTGAAAGAAATCAGAGTAAGAGTATATATACACTGAGAGATCTGAAGGAAATCAGAGTAAGAGTATATATACAATGAGAGATCTGAAGGAAATCAGAGTAAGAGTATATATACACAGAGATCTGAAAGAAATCAGAGTAAGAGTATATATAGATAAGTAATCTGAAAGAAATCAGAGTAAGAGTATATATATACTGAGTAATCTGAAAGAAATCAGAGTAAGAGTATATATATATATACTGAGTAATCTGAAAGAAATCAGAGTAAGAGTATATATATACACTGAGAGACCTAAAAGAAATCAGAGTAAGAGTATATATACACTGAGTAATCTGAAAGAAATCAGAGTAAGAGTATATAAACTGAGTAATCTGAAAGAAATCAGAGTAAGAGTATATATATATACTGAGTAATCTGAAAGAAATCAGAGTAAGAGTATATATACACTGAGTAATTTGAAAGAAATCAGAGGAAGAGTATATATATATATTGAGTAATCTGAAAGAAATCAGAGTAAGAGTATATATAGATAAGTAATCTGAAAGAAATCAGAGTAAGAGTATATATATACTGAGTAATCTGAAAGAAATCAGAGTAAGAGTATATATATATATACTGAGTAATCTGAAAGAAATCAGAGTAAGAGTATATATATATATACACTGAGAGACCTAAAAGAAATCAGAGTAAGAGTATATATACACTGAGAGATCTGAAAGAAATCAGAGTAAGAGTATATACACTGAGAGATCTGAAAGAAATCAGAGTAAGAGTATATATACACTGAGTAATCTGAAAGAAATCAGAGTAAGAGTATATAAACTGAGTAATCTGAAAGAAATCAGAGTAAGAGTATATATATATACTGAGTAATCTGAAAGAAATCAGAGTAAGAGTATATATACACTGAGTAATTTGAAAG
>CM038726.1:1215843-1258343 GCA_021613375.1 Megaleporinus macrocephalus
AACTACATCTCCATCCCATAATCGCCATCACATAACATCTTTATTATTTCTCATTACCATTACCATCACATTTCATCACCATTATCAATCTTCATTATCGTTACTATTACTCATCTAATTATCATTTGCTTTATCATTATCATCACATCCCCCTCATTAACATCCTCTTCATCACCTTCCATACCTTCATCCTCTTCATCACCTTTATAATTACCTACAGCTCCATCACCATATCCATAACATCCCTATCACATTATCATTACTCTTCATCACCTTTATAATTATCTACAGCTTCATCACAATATCCATAACATCACTATCTCCATTATCATTACTGTTCATCACCTTTACAATTACCCACAGCTCCATCACCATATCCATAACATCCCTATCACCATTATCATTACTCTTCATAACCTTAATAATTACCTACAGCTCCATCACCATATCCATAACATCCCTATCACCATTATCATTACTCTTCATTACCTTTACAATTACCCACAGCTCCATCACCATATCCATAACATCGCTATAATCATTATCATTACTCTTCTTCACCTTTATAATTACCCACAGCTCCATCACCATATCCATAACATCCCTATCACCATTATTATTACTCTTCATAGCCTTTAAAATTACCTACAGCTCCATCACCATATCCATAACATCGCTATAATCATTATCATTACTCTTCTTCACCTTTATAATTACCCACAGCTCCATCACCATATCCATAACATCCCTATCACCATTATTATTACTCTTCATAGCCTTTAAAATTACCCACAGCTCCATCACCATATCCATAACACCCCTATCACCATTATCATTACTCTTCATCACCTTTATAATTACCTACAGCTCCATCACCATATCCATAACATCCCCTATCACCATTATCATTACTCTTCATCACCTTTATAATTACCTACAGCTCCATCACCATATCCATAACATCCCTATCACCATTATTATTACTCTTCATAGCCTTTAAAATTACCTACAGCTCCATCACCATATCCATAACATCCCCTATCACCATTATCATTACTCTTCATCACCTTTATAATTACCTACAGCTCCATCACCATATCCATAACATCCCCTATCACCATTATCATTACTCTTCATCACCTTTATAATTACCTACAGCTTCATCACCATATCCATAACATCGCTATAATCATTATCATTACTCTTCTTCACCTTTATAATTACCCACAGCTCCATCACCATATCCATAACATCCCTATCACCATTATTATTACTCTTCATAGCCTTTAAAATTACCTACAGCTCCATCACCATATCCATAACATCCCCTATCACCATTATCATTACTCTTCATCACCTTTATTATTACCCACAGCTCCATCACCATATCCATAACATCCCTATCACCATTATCATTACTCTTCATTACCTTTACAATTACCCACAGCTCCATCACCATATCCATAACATCGCTATAATCATTATCATTACTCTTCTTCACCTTTATAATTACCCACAGCTCCATCACCATATCCATAACATCCCTATCACCATTATTATTACTCTTCATAGCCTTTAAAATTACCTACAGCTCCATCACCATATCCATAACATCCCCTATCACCATTATCATTACTCTTCATCACCTTTATAATTACCTACAGCTCCATCACCATATCCATAACATCCCCTATCACCATTATCATTACTCTTCATCACCTTTATAATTACCTACAGCTTCATCACCATATCCATAACATCCCTATCACCATTATCATTACTCTTCATTACCTTTACAATTACCCACAGCTCCATCACCATATCCATAACATCGCTATCATCATTATCATTACTCTTCATTACCTTTACAATTACCCACAGCTCCATCACCATATCCATAACATCGCTATAATCATTATCATTACTCTTCATCACCTTTATAATTACCCACAGCTCCATCACCATATCCATAACATCCCCTATCACCATTATCATTACTCTTCATCACCTTCATAATTACCCACAGCTCCATCACCATATCCATAACATCGCTATAATCATTATCATTACTCTTCATCACCTTTATAATTACCCACAGCTCCATCACCATATCCATAACATCCCCTATCACCATTATCATTACTCTTCATCACCTTTATAATTACCCACAGCTCCATCACCATATCCATAACATCGCTATAATCATTATCATTACTCTTCTTCACCTTTATAATTACCCACAGCTCCATCACCATATCCATAACATCGCTATAATCATTATCATTACTCTTCTTCACCTTTATAATTACCCACAGCTCCATCACCATATCCATAACATCCCTATCACCATTATTATTACTCTTCATCACCTTTATAATTACCTACAGCTCCATCACCATATCCATAACATCCCCTATCACCATTATCATTACTCTTCATCACCTTTATAATTACCTACAGCTCCATCACCATATCCATAACATCCCTATCACCATTATCATTACTCTTCATCACCTTTATAATTACCTACAGCTTCATCACCATATCCATAACATCCCTATCACCATTATCATTACTCTTCATCACCTTTATAATTACCTACAGCTCCATCACCATATCCATAACATCCCTATCACCATTATTATTACTCTTCTTCACCTTTATAATTACCTACAGCTTCATCACCATATCCATAACATCCCTATCACCATTATTATTACTCTTCATAGCCTTTATAATTACCCACAGCTCCATCACCATATCCATAACATCGCTATCATCATTATCATTACTCTTCATTACCTTTATAATTACCCACAGCTCCATCACCATATCCATAACACCCCTATCACCATTATTATTACTCTTCATAGCCTTTAAAATTACCTACAGCTTCATCACCATATCCATAACACCCCTATCACCATTATCATTACTCTTCATCACCTTTATAATTACCTACAGCTCCATCACCATATCCATAACATCGCTATAATCATTATTATTACTCTTCATTACCTTTATAATTACCTACAGCTTCATCACCATATCCATAACATCCCCTATCACCATTATCATTACTCTTCATCACCTTTATAATTACCTACAGCTCCATCACCATATCCATAACATCCCTATCACCATTATCATTACTCTTCATCACCTTTATAATTACCTACAGCTTCATCACCATATCCATAACATCCCTATCACCATTATCATTACTCTTCATCACCTTTATAATTACCTACAGCTCCATCACCATATCCATAACATCCCTATCACCATTATTATTACTCTTCATCACCTTTATAATTACCTACAGCTTCATCACCATATCCATAACATCCCTATCACCATTATTATTACTCTTCATAGCCTTTATAATTACCCACAGCTCCATCACCATATCCATAACATCCCTATCACCATTATTATTACTCTTCATAGCCTTTAAAATTACCTACAGCTCCATCACCATATCCATAACATCCCCTATCACCATTATCATTACTCTTCATCACCTTTATAATTACCTACAGCTCCATCACCATATCCATAACATCCCCTATCACCATTATCATTACTCTTCATCACCTTTATAATTACCTACAGCTTCATCACCATATCCATAACATCCCTATCACCATTATCATTACTCTTCTTCACCTTTATAATTACCTACAGCTCCATCACCATATCCATAACACCCCTATCACCATTATCATTACTCTTCATCACCTTTATAATTACCTACAGCTCCATCACCATATCCATAACATCCCTATCACCATTATCATTACTCTTCATCACCTTTATAATTACCCACAGCTCCATCACCATATCCATAACATCCCTATCACCATTATCATTACTCTTCATCACCTTTCACACAAACATAATTACTTTTCATCACCGTGATCATCACCGCTCTTTGAGACTGAATTAGATGTTAGATCGCTCCGCTGACTGGAACTCAGAGAAGCTACAGTGTTTGAAGACAGAAGTCTTTCATGCAGTTCATGTAAACATCTCAGCTTCCTGCTTCCTTCACTAACTAACAGCCAGAGCTGCGAGCCCGCCGCCCCGCCGAATCCCAACATCTTCCTTATAATCAACAAAGCTGTCTAGACCAGTCGCGAGCGGCGGAGCACGGTGCGGTTCCACGTGCCGTTTTTTGACGAACACCTCGTTTCTATTTTCGACGCCTCGGATCTCTCCGACAACCCGCCTTACCGCGGATCGGAGGAAACGAGGGATCTGTACCGCCAAACGACCTGTTATTTCCACACCTGTGGAGGAAAACAAGACGTGACGGAGGCTCAGCAGGCTCGGAGTATCAAAACGTAGTAGAGTATCCAGGTGTTAGGACGCGACATGCTCACCTTCACGTCCAGGTCCAAGGAGAGCAAGCTTAGCCTCAGCTGGGCAGCCCAGAGACAACTGACAACTGAGAACCAAACTTATAAAGGCCCCATAGCTCATCAAGAAGATCCTCATAGCACCAGGGAACCCTCATTGGTCCCTCACTGAAGAAGGAGGTGATGGTGAAAAGGTTCGCAGGTTCTCTTATTGTTTGGTATCGGGATCTGAAGGAACGTTAGGACTTTTCGTGGCTTTTATGGATGGAGTGTGCTTCTGTGTGAACATGCTACGTAAACACATGTATATATGCACACCAGGTCACTTTATCTCAACCAGTGTCAGTTTAGTTCTGTAGAGTATTTACTGGCTGGTGGAAACATCTACGGCACTGTTCTACCTAGTTCTACCAAAGCTCTATCAAGTTCTACCAAAGTTCTACCAAGTTCTACCAAAGTTCTACCAAGTTCTATCAAAGTTCTACCAAAGTTCTACTAAGTTCTACCAAGAGTACCAAAGTTCTATCAAGTTCTACCAAAGTTCTACTAAGTTCTACCAAAGTTCTACTAAGTTCTACCAAGTCCTACCAAAGTTCTACCAAGTTCTACAAAGTTCTACCAAAGTTCTACTAAGTTCTACAAAGTCCTACCAAATTCTACCAAGTTCTATCAAAGTTCTACCAAAGTTCTACTAAGTTCTACCAAGTCCTACCAAAGTTCTACCAAGCTCTACCAAGTTCTACCAAAGTTGTACCAAGTTCTGTCAAGTTGTACCAAGTTCTTAACCTTTTATATAGCGCTTTTTTCTTTGTGTGTACCATATCTATCTATCTATCTATCTATCTATCTATCTATCTATCTATCTATCTATCTATCTATCTATCTATCTATCTATCTATCTATCTATCTATCTATGCAGTGCTACATCTGAACACTTGCTGACCGTAAGCCTCTACTTGGGTTATTTTGGGTTTGTAAGATTAGTAACTGACTTGACTGCAAACGTCTTTTACTTTAAATTTTCAACTATTGTTAAACTAGTCAGTGTTTTTTCTTACGTTTTTCTTACATTCAGACCTGACATTTCCATCCTGAAGGCTTTGTGATGCAATGAAGTGCTGCATCTAATCACTTGCTGACAGTAAAAAACTCTAGTCAGGCTATTTTGCTCATGTAATCTTATTAGCTGACCTGATTTAACTGGCCATTTACTTGTTTTGGTTAAAAATTTTAAGCTATTGTTAAACTAGTAAGTGGTTTCTTACATTCAGAACTAACATTTCCATCCTGAAGGCTTTCTGATGCAATGCAGTGCTACATCTGAACACACGCTGACCATAAGACCATAAGAATGAGTTTAGGATCTGAATTGACTTGGTTGTAAACTCAGCTGTTTTAGTTTCAATTTCAAGCTATTGTTAAAGTTTTTCTCAATCGATTTAGTTAATTTCTCTGATCAGAACTGAATTTCTCAAAACTATTTATTCAATTTCCACGGCTCCTTGTTACTTGTGCACATCATAATAGCGTTTCTCGTTGAGTTTCACATTTTGCAAAAGCTTTTGTACATTCATGCACATGGTCATTTACTATTATCTGCTGGTTTTTACATTTTCAGTTGCTTACCTTCCAAAACATTTAGGCTTCAGGTCGTTGTCTAGATCATTATATGCAGAAGTGCTGAACATGTTGTCATAATCTCTTAGGCAGAATTTGTACATTTCTATAAAAACTTATGGTACATTCTGGGAATTTTATTATAGTCAATTATTATTATAGTAATTTAATATAGTCATTATTTTCCTTAATATCAGTCTGTAGTCTGGACACAGTAGGAAACATGTGGCCCAAAAGAGAGGAGCGTAAGGATGTATAGAAGAGAAAGCACTATAATTCCTTGGGTTTTTGTCTCAGGTTGTTTCGAATGTTTAGTGTTAGTTTCTAATTGTGTAGTTTGTGTTATCGAGTGCTGCCGGTTGTCGTCTTTCCTGAATTTCTATCTGACTTTGTTTGGGCGAACAGTACAGTAAAAGATATATATGTATAGAGAATATTACTATATAATTTTGATTCCAGTTCAATTTCTTGCTGTCAGTCTCCCAAGTTGATTGACATAAATTTATTTGCTTTTGAGGCAAAAACAAAGGATTCTGAGTGAGATACATGCTTTTGCAGGTATTTCATTGAGTTCTGCTGTTGGTACTAACTGTTTTGAGAAATGCACTTGTTGTGATGCCAATGTAAATCAAATCCACTGAGAAAAACTGTAAACGAGTCAGTGGTTTCTTACATTCGGACCTGATGTTTCCATCCTAAAAGCTTTGTAACGCGATGCAGCGCTCCATCCGAACGCTCGCTGACCGTAAGACTCTAGGCGGGCTGTTTTGTGCTTGTAAGCTCGGTAACTGAGACCCCGATGCACTCCAGTAATAATATTTCCGTGACCTACGATGACATGTCTCCTGCATGGCCAATATGTGGATTGACCCAGTTTTGGTCCGGCGGGATGTTTGCCTTCCCCTGAGACGCCTAGCTGCGAAAAGGCGTGAGCGGCCCCAGCCAAAGGCTACGGAGGATGAAGAGGGAAGAACAGAGGGATCATCATGAAGGAGCATGTCTCTGACAGAGGCGTTATCGGAGAGCCAATCGTCGGACGCCATAGAGGAGAAAATAAGTTCCATTTTAAAACATCGAAAGCAATTTCCGCTGGCCCGTCGCCACAGCTGACCTAATACCCATCTCTCTCTCTCTCTCTTTCTCTCTCTCTCGGCGGAGGAGAGGTGATGGAATAATTACGACCTCTTTAGCATGTCAAACAGCGGAAAGCATATTACACCCAGACTTGGCCACCTTCAGGGCCGAGGGTTGGTTTGACAGCGGTGGGGAAATGCCTGTCTGGGTGCTTAAACACATTTGAAGGGTCTGGATACTCTCTTTACTGTCACAGTCTATTGTTCCAGGGACGGGGGGTGGGGGGGGGGGGGGGGCAGGGTTGGGCGGGGGAGCGGGGGGCGGGGTGTAGAGACAGAGACGCAAACCTTAATCCCTCAGTAAATCCAATTTCATCAACAGAACCGCACGCAGTAGAATACTAAAGGAAAGCAATAACTGTAATGAAAAAACCTGATGACCTAGTGGATATCTCACTTTCCCGGAAGCTTTTATCAACCCCAGCCTCAGCAACGGCACGGAACATCAGCAGCTTCCATATCTGTCATCAGCTCCATCAGCACCGCCAACATAATCATCTCTTCCTCAATCATCTTCAGCATCATCGGCGCTATAAGTCTGGGGGGGGCAGCATTTGATGCAAAGAAACAAAGGAGCTGAGAAAGAAGACTCTGTCCTGGACAGTTTTGAGGTGGTCACAGAAAGAACTCCTCTCCACATCATTACCAACACAGTTACCATCACCACCGCCATTGGCATTTTCCGTATATTCACTACCACCCTATATCAATATCACCCTGATCAACGTTATTGTCACCACAGTCTTCATGTTGTTATTAACATTACCATCATCAGCATTACCACCTTCGCCATCATGACCAACATCAACGTGACCACCTTTACCAACGTAGTCACTATCACCATCAGTACAATCACTAATACCGTCAGCATCATCACAATTATAATAACTATGACCACAATCGCCCGCATCACCACTGCTATCATCCTCATCACCATTATCGTCCTCATTATCACCACCATCAAGCTCATCATCGTTATCATCACCATCATCACTGCTATCACTCTCATCACTGCTATCATTCTCAACATCACCACTACCATTATCATCATCACTACCATCAACCTTATCACCTTTATCATCCTCATCATCACCACCATCAAGCTCATCACCGTTATCATCGCCATCATCACTGCTATCACTCTCATCACCACTATCATTCTCAACATCACTACTACCATATCATCACTACCATCAACCTTATCACCATTATCATCCTCATCATCACCACCATCAAGCTCATCATCATTATCATCACCATCATCACTGCTATCACTCTCATCACCACTATCATTCTCAATATCACCACTACCATTATCATCATCACTGCTATCTCCTTATAACCATTATCATCCTCATCATCACTACCATTATCATCACTGACATTAACCTTATCACCATTATCATCCTCATCATCACCACCATCAAGCTCATCACCGTTATCATCGCCATCATCACTGCTATCACTCTCATCACCACTATCATTCTCAACATCACCACTACCATTATCATCATCACTGCCATCAACCTTATAACCATTATCACCCTCATCACCACTACCATTATCATCATCACTACCATCAACCTTATCACCTTTATCATCCTCATCATCACTACCATTATCATCATCCTTGTTTACTTATCATCTTTATCACCACCACTATCACTCTCATTACCACCACCATCACACTTATCACCACCGCTATTACTCTCATAACCACCACCATCACACTTATCAATCACCACCGCTATCCTCCCATTACCGCCACCATCACACTTATCACCACCGCTATCACTCTCATTACCACCACCATCAAACTTATCACCACCACTATCACCTTCATAACCACCACCATCACACTTATCACCACCGCTATCACTCTCATTACCACCACCATCACACTTATCACCACCGCTATTACTCTCATTACCACCACCATCACACTTATCACCACTGCTATCACTCATTACCACCACCATCACACCTATCACCTCCGCTATCACTCTCATTACCACCACCATCACACTTATCACCACCGCTATCACTCTCATTACCACCACCATCAAACTTATCACCACCACTATCACTTTCATATCCACCACCATCAAACTTATCACCACCACTATCACTTTCATAACCACCACCATCACACTTATCAATCACCACCGCTATCCCCCCATTACCGCCACCATCACACTTATCACCACCGCTATTACTCTCATTACCACCACTATCACACTTATCACCACTGCTATCACTCATTACCACCACCATCACACCTATCACCACCGCTATCACTCTCATTACCACCACCATCACACCTATCACCACCGCTATCACTCTCATTACCACCACCATCACACTTATCACCACCGCTATCACTCTCATTACCACCACCATCATACTTATTACCACCACTATCACTTTCATAACCACCACTATCACACTTACACCACCGCTATTACTCTCATTACCACCACCATCACACTTATCACCACCGCTATTACTCTCATTACCACCACTATCACACTTATCACCACAGCTATCACTCTCATTACCACCACCACCACACTGATCACCACCGCTATCACTCTCATTACCACCACCATCAAACTTATTACTACCACTATCACTTTCATAACCACCACTATCACACTTACACCACCGCTATTACTCTCATTACCACCACTATCACACTTATCACCACTGCTATCACTCATTACCACCACCATCACACTTATCACCACAGCTATCACTCTCATTACCACCACCACCACACTGATCACCACCGCTATCACTCTCATTACCACCACCATCACCACTATCATTCTCATCACTGCAATTTCCATCATCACTACCACCATCATCACCACCATTATTCTCATCAGTGCTATCATCCTCATCACCACTATCACCCTCATCATCAGCATCAATCTCTTCACCACTGCAATCGCCCTTGTCACCACTATCATCACCATTATCTTTCTCATCACCGCTATCACACTCATCACAACTATCACACTTATCACCATCACTATCATCCTCATCACCACCACAATCATTCGCATCTCCACCTCTATCACACTTATCATCACCACTATCACCCCCATCACCACCGCTATCCTCCTCCTCCCTCCTAGTGGTCTTCACTCTGAGTTTAAATGTGTTTCTATGCAGATGTGATGTTTGTAACTACATATTATTGGAACTGTGAGTGCGTTTCTCCCTCTTTAACCTCCGCTCTGGTTATCCGTCCCTCTCGGCCGGCTCCTCGGCGCTGCCGCACCGGGTCCCGGCAGATAGTTGTGAAACACTAATATCTGTTTGAAACGTGAACTTTTCACCGAGACTTTATCTGAGCTAACAGCTGAATTTATACTACAGTTACCCCAGAAGAGGAATATGGGATGGAAAAACTAACATCACATCTATCATTCCGAACCACCTGTCTCTTTCACTTGCACACGCGCGAGTGTGTGTGGGGGGAGAGTTGGGTTGAGGTGTTTGATGTTGGCTCAGGGGCTCATAAATCACATTTGCCTGTGTGTGTGTGTGTGTGTGTGTGTGTGTGTGAGAGTGAGAGAGAGTGTGTTCTTGTTCGTTTTACCCTTAACATTTCCCTAGACATCATAAAATTCCTCAGATCATGAGAGGGAGAGGGAGGAGGAGGGAAGGGGCAGAGAGACACTTAGATAAAGTTGGAGAGCTGTTTGGAGTTGAGTCAGCAGTTCAGCTTCTGAGAGCTTAAACGTTTACTTTCCACTTTGTGCTTGGGGGCTGTTCCAGCGTCGCTGTGTTCGTGCTTGCTCCGGCTTCACGCCCGTCCGCTCCCAGCCTCTTCTCCCAACGTGTCACGGCCAGAACCCGCAATTTTCCAATCTGACAGCGCGGCGGGCTGTAGATCAGCCCCGCGGCCGAGCAGGTGAGCACAGGTCACCTCGGCTCACCTGCAGGTGATTAACATTCCGCAGGTGAGCTCAGGCCAGGCAGCATTCCGGGACTGCCATAAAACCCGCACATCGCTGTAGAAGATCCTGATCGGAGCCACACCGAGAAGCAGTCGACACCAGCCAGAGACCATCCTAGACATGAACGCTCACTCATGCACATGACTCGCCAGCTCACTGCCGTAGGGGGGGGGGGCCCTCCGGCAATTCTGGGAATGCCCAATCTCTGAAGCCTCACTGAGAGCCGTGTAATTCCTAACAGCTTGTGGACGCTCTGGGGATCTGGCATCTGATTTCTCCAGATTACTGCGGCAAATAATTAGCGATGACTTGGCAAGCGGTCAGGGAACCCAACATTCCCAATCGTCTCCGGTCCAGGATCGTTACAGGTTTTTCCGAAAATGCAGTGTAGTTTCAGCTTCAGGTTCAGCTTTTTTTCAGTTTCTGGCAACAACAAATGTGGTGCTCTGCCGAAGCGACATCAGATAGATCATAAATTTCCAACCGAGTGGCTTCTCGAAACATTCCGTCGGCAAGGGAACCCAGGCTGGTAACGCTTGTAAGTCTTAATATGGTGTAATGACTGTTAAAACATGTAAAAATCACAAAAGTATTAGATTTTTTAATAAATTAACACTTTTATTCTAAATATTTAACATATGGACGCAACCATCACTCCTGACGCGCAATGCCTGCTGGGTAGATGAGGTCAGATGGTTTCAGGTCTGAACTGGACTGTGGTGTGAAGGAGTGAATGTTAGTTACTAACCCAGCTTAAAGAAAACCATGTACATTGTGTTGTTGATGTTGTTTCAGTGAAAGGCAGTGTGAAGACTGATATTAGTCTAAACAGCTTCACAAACATAAACAAGGAGAATAGTTAGTGAAGCAGCGTGTGGACCAACACAGCTACCCAAAGACCCCCGCTCTGCTCTCCTCACTTCAGTCTGGATGAGTTGGAGTGGTTCAGTAGACCACCACTGGTGAGAGACTTGATGGAGGCTGTTGGTTTTAAGCGTAGACTAAAACACAATGCAGTGCCACAGTTTCCCCACACAGGAAGTCCAGAAGCTCCAGATTATGGAGAACCGCGAGAAGA
This sequence comes from Megaleporinus macrocephalus, assembly GCA_021613375.1. Classification (NCBI taxonomy): domain Eukaryota; kingdom Metazoa; phylum Chordata; class Actinopteri; order Characiformes; family Anostomidae; genus Megaleporinus; species Megaleporinus macrocephalus. Next base: position 1,228,001 of record CM038726.1, read on the forward strand.
ACCGTGAACGAGAACATGCGCTGGACTCTCTCCTGAGAACATTTAGCGTTAGCGTCAGCTGCTTCTCCTCGTTTGTGGATCCTGAAGGTGAAAGTCCAGTCTTAGTAGTGAACATACTAGTTCACTAATAAAGGAGTGTGAAGCTCAGAAACACTCCCGTTCAGTGTATCGAGCTGTTTACTGAGTGTGAATGTTTCCTGCTAGAAAGCGGAGCTCCTTTAACAGACACTCTCCTTCTCCGTCAACACCAACACACAGTTTCACAACAACTCCAGCACTGTGTTCACTCTCTCCTCCACCCTCTCTGTTCACCATTTACACTAACGTGGTGTGTGATGTCACCGCTGATGTCAGAAATGTTGAGTTCTAGCTCAAACTGTAAATACTGAACAGTAGCATGTTTAGCTAGCTAGCTGCAACCATTTGACGTCACTACCCGCTGATCACGTCAGTAGATACAACAATGGAGACCCATGTGCAGCGAGTTTTACCGAAAATCTAACAAATCTGCTACCTCTCTTAATAATTTAGAGTCATTACACCATATTAAGGCTTACAAGTGTTCCCTTTAAAGTTTATCATTCTTGTTGTGTCCAAAAACATATGACTACTGGTAGCAATGCCTCAGTTAATCTGGTGGAGCTGCTGTATCCATATTGTGTCCGTTTCTGTATCCATATTAAATGTAAAGCCTTAATTGTCAATAGATACGATTGTCCACTCCTGACTCCGTCTGATCATTGTAAATGACTTCCACCTGGCAGGAAGTGTTTACTTGTTCCAAATAAATGTGACACAGGAAACTAGTTGGTGGTACAGTGGCAGGAGCAGAGTGCTTAAACAGCATCAACTTATTACACTGCCTCGTTAGTGCCTTTTGGTAACGGGGGCATTAATTAATTTCACCGGGGCCCACAAGAGCCTAGTCATGCCACTATAGAAGGGATGGAGAAAATCGACTCCTTGGCTTCTTTATTCGAACACAGCGCAGACTGCAAAACAGTGCAGCACCTCCGAGGCCTGCTAGAGGTGAGTGTTGAGTTTCATTAGGGTGGAAGGTGTGAACTCTACTGTTATACGTTTCCCTCAGTACTCGTATACCTCCAGATTAAAAGTGTGTGTGAGAGCGATAAAGGTATGCAGGCAGTCGTTCGGAGCGCACGCAGACACGTACCTCATATGATCTCTTGTGAAATGTAGATTTGTTGCCGGTGGGCTTGATCATTGCGCTTTCTCTATCCTGGTGGTCCCAATCAATAGCTCATCTCCCGTCTCTCGTAAACTCGGTCCTCTCTAACCAGCATCATGCACTACGGACTGCTTCATAAACTTCAAATACAACTGCAAATAACATTTATTTATATATTCTAGTGATATTTTCCAGACGCACACACAAACGGAACTAGTCTGCCTCTTGTAATGAAACAACAACAGAACTAATATCGCCCCCTACGCCTCCTGTAGTGTATTACAGTCTGTCAGAACCACCGTCGCCCCCTATGCTTCCTGTAGAGTATTACAGTCTGTCAGAACCACCGTCGCCCCCTACGCTTCCTGTAGTGTATTACAGTCTGTCAGAACCACCGTCGCCCCCTACGCTTGCTGTAGTGTATTACAGTCTGTCAGAACCACCGTCGCCCCCTACGCTTCCTGTAGTGTATTGCAGTCTGTCAGAACCACCGTCGCCCCCTACGCTTCCTGTAGTGTATTACACTCTATCAGAACCACCGTCGCCCCCTACGCTTCCTGTAGTGCATTACACTCTATCAGAACCACCGTCGCCCCCTACGCTTCCTGTAGGGTATTACAGTCTGTCAGAACCACCGTCGCCCCCTACGCTTCCTGTAGTGTATTACAGTCTGTCAGAATCACCGTCTCCCCCTACGCTTCCTGTAGTGTATTACAGTCTGTCAGAACCACCGTCGCCCCCTACGCTTCCTATACTGTATTACAGTCTGTCAGAACCACCGTCGCCCCCTACACCTCCTGTAGTGTATTACAGTCTGTCAGAACTATGTTTTGAGGCATAAATACTGTCAGACCAGACTCATCTCTCGTTTCTGTGAATTGCTACAGTAGAAAAACACTGAAGTAGGTGTTTTGTTTACAACCATGAGCAGCAAGCAAGGCCGAACGGAAGCGTCCGCACATACAAACACACCACATCCCGGTATCCATCCTTATTTCTGTTTCCCAGCTCAGCCAATAAGCTACATAGCTCTCGGTGTCTTAGTGTGAACGGATGTGACCTTTTTTTTTTAGCAACATCACATGCCATGAGCTTCAAATCCAATAAAAAAGCCCTGACGTTGCACAACAAACCTCGGCTCCAGAATATCAACACTACGTTCCAGAACCGGGCTGGAATGCGGCTGTTTGCGCAGCAGGAAAAGAGACGGATCGGGTAACAAGCTTCTAATATTTGAAGGTGTTTCATTACCTTCGTCCCCAAAACTCAAACTGAGGGGGCAGAAAAAACAAACACAGGGCACCTACGTTCTCCCGAAGCTGTCCATCAACCCAGCGCATAGCTGTCAATCACCTCATCACCACTTCCTTCTCGTAATATCGCTATGAAAGTAATTCCAAGAAATATCAGGACATATGGAAGCTTGTAGAAGAGGCCCAACATCAAATAATGATTGGATGTGTAAACTCTGGAGTTAAAGGCTGTACTGCTTCCAGCCACCAGAGGGCATCGGAGACGTTTCTCCCAGTGTGTTAGAGTCCACTCATATGTATAGTCTATTAGGTTTAGAAGCACAGCGGTAGTATTCTCCTGCAAGCGTGTTGAGCTTCCGAGGTACTGGAATTGCAGCAGTCTCAGAAGATACAAGTCCTTCAGTGATGTGAGTGAACTGGGTAGGAAAGTTTCTACTCAACGTTTCCAGGTTTTCCTCTTTCCTGTAGAACATTGTAGCTCTTTGTGCATGTAAACGTTCCATTAAAGTCCTAAATCCCAAAGTTACACACCAGAGGGAGAACCCCTCTTCTGCGGAAACCACTTCCAGGCCTTTCCTCTGTTGCAAGGTGACATCATCACGTAACACAGTTCTTATGGCCCACCTACTGGCAAACTCAGACCTCATGTAACACACAACGAGAGCTAAACCAGTAAAAACTGACCACTCTGGAAGGTCCAGTCCGGTTTGCGATCTGATCTGCCGGACTTTCAGGTTTCGGACTCTGGCTCTGATGCTGAAACAGGATAAGGCTCTGGCGGTTGACCAATCAAAACACAGTGGGTTGATCAGGGGGCGGGGCTTAAAGACACAGGAGAGTTCAAATAAAACGTAAGTATGTAAATTTGTTCTAGTCGAGAATCAGCGAGAATTCAATAATACAAACAAAGAATTAAATTCTGTTACTGAAGGTTAGGACGCACACGTTCCGGCTCTCGCTGTTTTCCCAGCTTTTGCGCCGCCGAGGAACGAAATGAATCAGCCGAACTAATCACCCCCAAGCAGCTCGGACCGCGCCGGCCGGGTCCCACTCATTACATGAGCCATTACTCTGTTTGCTTTTTCTGGGCTGACAGTAAAAGCCTTTCTCTCCTAATGTAAACAAGCCGCTCGTAATTTCATAATACAAACAAATCTGCACATCCAGCACAAACTGAATTACGGGACAGCGCCGCAGTAAGCGCTGCGTAATGGTTTGTGTAATTGTTCTCTGAAGAAAGCAGGAAAGTGTGGAGCTCGCGCTTCTGCGGCTCAGCTTTGGGGAAGTATTTAAATATGACGAGCAGCTCGTTAAGACGTATTCAGCTCTGCTCGCGTCCCAACGTCTAATTACCAGTAAAGCTGTTGTGGAACGTTCCTGTATGTTTGCTGTAATTATATAGTACGTTAACATATACATACAAACATACACTGTCCTGAAAAAGACACAGTATCCTGTGGTCAGCATCCTCTAAGCAGGGCCCTGTAGGCAAAATGTTCTAGGCAGGGCTCTGTGGTCAGTGTCCTGTGGGCTGCAACTTCTTGGCAGTGTCCTGTAGTCAGCATCCTCTAAGCACTGTCCTGGGATCAGCATCTTCTAGGAAGCATCCTGTGGGCAGCGTCCTATGGTCAGCATCCTTTAAGTAGTATCCTGTGGTCAGCATCCTCTAGGCAGGGCCATTTGGTCAGCGTCTTCTAGGCAGGGCTCTGCGGTCAGTATCCTGTGGGCTGCAACTTCTTGGCAGTGTCCTGTAGTCAGCATCCTCTAGGCACTGTCTTGTGATCAGCATCCTCTAGGCAGCATCCCCTAGATAGTGCCCGCTGGACAGCAGCATCTAGGCAGTGTCCTGTGATCAGCGTCCTGTGGGCAGCATCCTCTACACAGTGTCCTGTGGGCAGCAGCATCTAAGCAGCATCCTGTGGTCAGTTTTCTGTAGTCAACATCCTCTAAGCAGGGCCCTGTAGGCAGAATGTTCTAGGCAGGGCCCTGTGGTCAACATCCTCTAAGTAGTATCCTCTAGGCAGGGCTCTGTGGTCAGTGTCCTGTGGTCAGCATCTTCTTGGCAGTGTCCTGTAGTCAGCACCCTCTAAGCACTGTCCTGTGGTCAGCATCTTCTTGGCAGCATCTTGTGGGCAGCATCCCCTAGACAGTGTTTGTTGAGCAGCATCCTCTAGGCAGTGTCCTGTGGTCAGTGTCTTCTAGGCCAGGCCCTGTGAACAGCGTCCTCTAAGCAGTGGTCAGCACTTTCTAGGTAAGGCCCTGTGGTCAGCGTCCTATGGGCAGTGTCCTCTATACAGTGTCCTGTGGGCAGCAGCATCTAAGCTGCGTCCTGTGGGCAGTGTCCCGTGGGCGGCGTCCTGTGTCCACTGATGAAGAACTAGTGGAACACAAACTGTGCAGCAGCAGATGAGCTACTGTCTCTGACTTTACATCTACAAGGTGGACCAGCAAGTAGTAGGAGTGTCTAATAGAGTGGACAGTCAGTGGACACAGTGCAGCCAATCGGATTGGTCGATGTTATTGTTGTTGTTTGTGTAATATTAGTGGTGAGGGATGAAGGGACGCTGCAGAGTGGTCGTCTGGAAATAGACGAGGGGTTTCAGAAATCAATCGGCTCAATTTATGGCTTGCGGGCTAAAGAGTGTCACGCGCTCGGACTTAATTCCTCTCGATCTGCACATAACTCTCCGTTAATAACTGTTATTAAAGTCAATTAACTGCGTCCTCACCTGAGATTAGTGGCTCGTTAAGTGTCCCGGACCTCATGTGAATTTGCATATTCGTAAAATTAATCAGGTTCTCTGGGTCGGAGAGTTTTATGGTGCCTGCGGCTCACAGGGTTTAGTGTCCAGCGGAAACGTGAGCGTCTGACAATCAATCAATTAACCAATGAAAACTATTTCAGTTGTTTATATTTGTTACTGCTCAGACAATAAAACCTTTGATCTTTTAAATGATTCCAGTTCTTCTGAATTGATATGAAGTTGCCAAATATTTTATTTCCTGTTGGATGACAAACATACACACACACACACACACACACACACACATATATATATATATATATATATATATATATATATATATATATATATATATATATATATATATATATATATATATGTATATATATATATATATATATATATATATATATATATATACACACACACTTAGACAAAAAGACACATAAACACACATAAAAAACAAAAGTGAACACACTCACACATAAACATATATATACACACACACACATGAATACACACTTAAACATAAACATATACACACACATATACATGAATGCACACTCACATAAACATTTACACACATACACATGAACACACACTCACAGACAAAAACACACATAAACACACAAACATGAACACACACTCACACATAAACATATACACACACATGAACACACACTCACAGACAAAAACACACTTAAACACACACACAAACACACGCAGACAAAAGCACACATAAACACACACAAACACACTCACGCATAAACATATACACACACATACACATGAACACACACTCACAGACAAAAACACACTTAAACACACATAAACACACTCAGACTAAAACACACATAGACACACACACAAACACACTCACACATAAACATATACACACATACACATGAACACACACTCACGCATAAACTTATACACACACCCACAGACAAAAACACACTTAGACAAGAACACACATAAACACACAAACGTGAACACACACTCACACATAAACATACGCATTTTAACAAACACACACACTTACAGCCAAAAGTTTGTGTATGTATGTATATATATATATAAACACACACACACACACACACACACACACACATACATACACATAGGTTATGTAAGCTGTGGTGTTCAGTAGCAGGCTGGGCTCTCAGGGAGACGATAATTACAGCTTAATTACTGCCGCTCTGTGTGTGTGTGTGTGTGTGTGTGTGTGTGTGTGTGTGTGTGTGTATTGCTCATATTTCCAGCCCTAATATTTAGCCCCCTCTGAGCTAGGTGAGTGTAAGCGTGTGTGTCGTTAATATTAATGCTCTAATCTACATGCCTAAGTGGGGCCCAATATGGCAGCGCTCATTAAATAATTAATTAGTCTGTGTGAATATTCATGAGGACGCGGTTTTCAGGCACGGAGCTTTAACACCCAGCAGATGTCAATTATGGTTTCTTTCCTCCGCTAATGTAGGACAGCCCCGGTTCCACGACCAGCAGTACACTGTACAACACACACACACACACACACACACACACACACACACACACACACACACACACACACATACACACACACACACACACACACATACATACATACATACATACATACATACACACACATACACACATATACACACACATACACACATACATACACACACACAAACACACATACATACACAACCACACACACACACACACATACATACACACACACACACATACATACATACACACACACACACACACACACACACACATACATACATACATACATACATACACACACATACACACACATACATACACACACACAGACACACACACACACACACACACACACACACACACATATATATATATATATATATATATATATATATATATATATATATATATACATTTAGACAAAAAGACACATAAATACACAAAAAAACAAAAGTGAACACACTCACTCATAAACATATACACACACACGTTTCTAATAAAGTGACCAGATAGTATAGTTGTTTGTAATACAGTATATAATTGTTGTAAGTGATGTATATGGTGAGTATAGTTGTATATATTACAGTATATAACTGTTGTAAGTGATGTATATGGTGAGTGTATATCATTGTATGTAATACAGTATATAATTGTTGTAAGTGATGTATAAGGTGAGTATAGTTGTATATAATACAGTATGTAACTGTTGTAAGTGATGTATATGGTGAGTATAGTTGTATATAATACAGTATGTAACTGTTGTAAGTGATGTATAAAGGGGGGTATAGTGTATATAATACAGTATATACCTGTTGTAAGTGATGTATATGGTGGGTATAGTGTATATAATACAGTATATACCTGTTGTAAGTGATGTATAAGGTGGGTATAGTGTATATAATACAGGATATATCTGTTGTAAGTGATGTATATGGCGAGTATAGTTGTATATAATACAGTATGTAACTGTTGTAAGGGATGTATATGGTGAGTATAGTTGTATATAATACAGTATGTAACTGTTGTAAGTGATGTATAAGGGGAGTATAGTGTATATAATACAGTATATAATTGTTGTAAGTGATGTATATGGTGAGTATAGTTGTATATAATACAGTATATACCTGTTGTAAGTGATGTGTATGGTGAGTATAGTTGTATATAATGCAGTATATACCTGTTGTAAGTGATGTAAAAGGGGAGTATAGTGTATATAATACAGTATATAACTGTTGTAAGTGATGTATAAGGTGAGTATAGTTGTATATAATACAGTATATAATTGTTGTAAGTGATGTATAAGGTGAGTATAGTTGTTAATAATACAGTATGTAACTGTCGTAAGGGATGTATATGGTGAGTATAGTTGTATATATTACAGTATATAACTGTTGTAAGTGATATATATGGTGAATGTATATTATTGTATGTAATACAGTATATAATTGTTGTAAGTGATGTATAAGGTGAGTATAGTTGTATATAATACAGTATGTAACTGTTGTAAGTGATGTATATGGTGAGTATAGTTGTATATAATACAGTATGTAACTGTTGTAAGTGATGTATAAAGGGGGGTATAGTGTATATAATACAGTATATACCTGTTGTAAGTGATGTATAAGGTGGGTATAGTGTATATAATACAGGATATATCTGTTGTAAGTGATGTATATGGCGAGTATAGTTGTATATAATACAGTATGTAACTTCTGTAAGGGATGTATATGGTGAGTATAGTTGTATATAATACAGTATATAACTGTTGTAAGTGATGTATAAGGGGAGTATAGTGTATATAATACAGTATATAATTGTTGTAAGTGATGTATATGGTAAGTATAGTTGTATATAATACAGTATATACCTGTTGTAAGTGATGTGTATGGTGAGTATAGTTGTATATAATGCAGTATATACCTGTTGTAAGTGATGTAAAAGGGGTGTATAGTGTATATAATACAGTATATAATTGTTGTAAGTGATGTATAGGGTAGGTATAGTGTATATAGTACAGGATATATCTGTTGTAAGAGATGTATAAGGTGAGTATAGTTGTATATAATACAGTATATAACTGTTGTAAGTGATGTATATGGTGGGTATAGTGTATATAGTACAGTATATAACTGTTGTAAGTGATGTATATGGTGGGTATAGTTGTATATAATACAGTATATAATTGTTGTAAGTGATGTATAAGGTGAGTATAGTTGTATACAATACAGTATATAACTGCTGTAAGTGATGTATAAGGTGAGTATAGTTGCATATAATACAGTATATAACTGTTGTAAGTGATGTATAAGGTGAGTATAGTTGTATATAATACAGTATATAATTGTTGTAAGTGATGTATAAGGTGAGTATAGTTGTATATAATACAGTATATAATTGTTGTAAGTGATGTATAAGGTGAGTATAGTTGCATATAATACAGTATATAACTGTTGTAAGTGATGTATATGGTGGGTATAGTTGTATATAATACAGTATATAATTGTTGTAAGTGATGTATAAGGTGAGTATAGTTGTATACAATACAGTATATAACTGCTGTAAGTGATGTATAAGGTGAGTATAGTTGCATATAATACAGTATATAACTGTTGTAAGTGATGTATAAGGTGAGTATAGTTGTATACAATACAGTATATAATTGTTGTAAGTGATGTATAAGGTGAGTATAGTTGCATATAATACAGTATATAACTGTTGTAAGTGATGTATAAGGTGAGTATAGTTGTATATAATACAGTATATAATTGTTGTAAGTGATGTATATGGTGAGTGTAGTTGTATACAATACAGTATATAATTGTTGTAAGTGATGTATAAGGTGAGTATAGTTGCATATAATACAGTATATAACTGTTGTAAGTGATGTATAAGGTGAGTATAGTTGTATATAATACAGTATATAATTGTTGTAAGTGATGTATAAGGTGAGTATAGTTGTATACAATACAGTATATAACTGCTGTAAGTGATGTATAAGGTGAGTATAGTTGCATATAATACAGTATATAACTGTTGTAAGTGATGTATAAGGTGAGTATAGTTGTATACAATACAGTATATAATTGTTGTAAGTGATGTATAAGGTGAGTATAGTTGCATATAATACAGTATATAACTGTTGTAAGTGATGTATAAGGTGAGTATAGTTGTATATAATACAGTATATAATTGTTGTAAGTGATGTATATGGTGAGTGTAGTTGTATATAATACAGTATATAATTGTTGTAAGTGATGTATAAGGTGAGTATAGTTGCATATAATACAGTATATAACTGTTGTAAGTGATGTATATGGTGAGAGTAGTTGTATATAATACAGTATGTAACTGTTGTAAGTGATGTATATGGTGAGTGTAGTTGTATATAATACAGTATGTAACTGTTGTAAGTGATGTATATGGTGGGTATAGTTATATATAATACAGTATATACCTGTTGTAAGTGATGTATAAGGTGAGTATAATGTATATAATACAGGATATATCTGTTGTAAGTGATGTATATGGTGGGTATAGTTGTATATAATACAGTGTATACCTGTTGTAAGTGATGTATAAGGTGAGTATAGTGTATATAATACAGGATATATCTGTTGTAAGTGATGTATATGGTGAGTGTAGTTGTATATAAAACAGTATATAACTGTTGTAAGTGATGTATATGGTGAGTATAATGTATATAATACAGGATATATCTGTTGTAAGTGATGTAAAAGGGGAGTATAGTGTATATAATACAGTATATAACTGTTGTAAGTGATGTATATGGTGAGTATAGTTGTATATAATACAGTATATAATTGTTGTAAGTGATGTATATGGTGAGTGTAGTTGTATATAAAACAGTATATAATTGTTGTAAGTGATGTATATGGTGAGTGTAGTTGTATATAATACAGTATGTAACTGTTGTAAGTCATGTATATGGTGTGCATAGTTGTATATAATACAGTATATACCTGTTGTAAGTGATGTATAAGGTGAGTATAGTGTATATAATAGAGGATATATCTGTTGTAAGGGATGTATATGGTGAGTATAGTTGTATATAATACAGTATGTAACTGTTGTAATGTTATTACCAGCTTCTTGTAATGAAAGTGATTTCAAATCAATAATCAAACTCAGTTTTTATGATTTAGTAAATAAAAATATCTATGATTATAAATTATGTGACTACTGAACTAAAGTCACTTTGATATTCATCCACTTCATAAATCTCAGCCAAAGCATTAAAGGACAGACAGTGACCTCATTAATATTCATATTATACACTGCCCGCCGGAGAGACTGATTTCCATAAACCACACTCAGACTGTAGAGTTAAAAAAAAAGAAATAAATAAATAATAATAATAATAGTAATATTTACTACTACTATAGCCAATAAGATTACTACTACTACTACTGCTATTAATAATGAGACCAAAAAGAACGGAGCGATAAAGATAATATTTACTAATTACATTTACTAGTACTATTATCAATAATACTATTTAGTGCTACTACTACCATTACTACTACAAATATTTAGTAATAATATTACCTTTCTACTAAAAATAATAATGATATTTACTAATTATAATATTTATTATTACTGTACTGTTTACAGTGGTGGTGATGGTGTTTACAGTGGTGGTGATGGTGTTTACAGTGGCGGTGATGGTGTTTACAGTGGCGGTGATGATGTGTACAATGGTGGTGATGGTGTTTACAGTGGTGGTAATTGTGTTTACAGTGGTGGTAATGATGTTTACAGTGGTGGTGATGGTGTTTACAGTGGTGGTAATGGTGTTTACTGTGGTGGTAATGATGTTTACAGTGGTGGTGGTGAAGGTGTTCACAGTGGTGGTGATGGTGTTTACAGTGGTGGTGGTGGTGATGTTTACAGTGGTGGTGATGATGTTTACAGTGGTGGTGATGGTGTTTACAGTGGTGGTGTTTACAGTGATGGTGATGGTGTTTACAGTGATGATGATGTTTGAAGTGGTGGTGATGGTGTTTACAGTGATGGTGTTTACAGTGGTGGTGGTGGTGATGTTTACAGTGGTGGTGATGATGTTTACATTGGTGGTGGTGATGGTGTTCACAGTGGTAGTGATGTTGTTTATAGTGGTGGTGATGGTGTTTACAGTGGTGGTGGTGATGATGTTTACATTGGTGGTGGTGATGGTGTTCACAGTGGTAGTGATGTTGTTTATAGTGGTGGTGATGGTGTTTACAGTGGTGGTGGTGATGATGTTTACATTGGTGGTGGTGATGGTGTTCACAGTGGTAGTGATGTTGTTTATAGTGGTGGTGATGGTGTTAACAGTGGTGGTGATGTTGTTTACAGTGGTGGTGATGGTGTGTACAGTGGTGGTGGTGATGGTGTTTACAGTGGTGGTGATGGTGTTTATAGTGGTGGTGATGGTAACCAGGGGTCTCCATGTCTACAACACTAATCTACACATTGTATTTACTATGAAACCCACCAGTGAAGCTACACGTGTCTTCTGAGTTTATCTGGATGTTGATGGTAAAATGTGGAAGATCTGAAAATACTAGGTTTTCTTTGGGGACTATTTGAACCTCACAGCGTCCTGCATGTATCCCTCCACCATGAATGGAGTTTAAGACTGAGATCTTCTCTAAACTATCATAAACAGCGTCTCAGAATCAGACAGTGTATTTATAACATCTACTGTAAGAACTTTCTGTGAGGAGCTTTTAGAGGTGGACGTCTGGTTCCATTCACCACCACTGTGGACAGTTCTGACCATAGATTTGAAAGAGGGAGAAAATGAGAGAGATAAGTGAAAAAGTAATGAGAGAGGGAGAGAAAAGTAAAGGAGAGGAATGAAACAAAATGAGAAAAGAGAGAGAGAAATGTCACATTGTCTCTAGGGAGAAAAAAACTCCTCCAGTTGTCCTCTCTCTCTCTCTCTCTCTCTCTCTCTCTCTCTCTCTCTCTCTCGTCTAAATCTCCCCCATCTCTCTCACCCTATTTTCGCTCTCTCTCTCCACTTTCTCACTCTCTCTGTTTTATTTCTATTTTTTCCTGAGCTGAAAGGGCAAATATGAGTCAGAAAGAACGAAGGAACAGATGAAAAAGAGAAAGATCAAGACAAAAATATTCAAACTAATTTTACATTGTCTACACTTACAAGAGACAAAGAGAGAAAGAGAGAGAGAGAGAGAGAGAGAGAGAGAGAGAGAGAGAGAGAGCAGACTGAATAGTACATGGAGTAGAGGGAATCGAGGGAATAGTACATGGAATGGAAGGAGTAGTAGATGAAGTAAAGGGAATAGTAGATGGAGTAGAAAGAGTAGTAGGTGGAGTAGGGGGAATAGTAGGTGGAGTAGAGGGAATAGTAGATGGAGTAGAGGGAATAGTACATGGAGTAGAAGGAATAGTAGATGAAGTAAAGGGAATAGTAGATGGAGTAGAAAGAGTAGTAGATGGAGTAGAGGGAATGGTAGATGGAGTAGGGGGAATAGTAGATGGAGCAGAGGGACTAGAGATGGAGTGGAGGGAATAGTAGATGGAGTAGAGGGAATAGTAGATGGAGTAAAAGGAATAGTAGATGGAGTAGAAGGAATAGTAGATGGAATAGAGGGAATGGAAGCTGGAGTAGAGGGAATAGTAGATGGAGTAGAGGGAATAGTAGATGGAGTAGAGGGAATAGTTAAGGTAGTAGAGGGAATAGTAGATGGAGTAGAGGGAATAGTAGATGGAGTAGAGGTAATAGTAGAAGTATTAGAGGGAATCGTAGATGGAGTAGAGGTAATAGTAGAAGCAGTAGAGGGAATAGTAGATGCAGTAGAAGGAATAGTAGATGCAGTAGAAAGAATAGTAGGTGGAGTAGAGGGAATAGTAGATGGAGTAGAGGGAATAGTAGAAGCAGTAGAGGGAATAGTAGATGGAGTAGAAGGAATAGTAGATGGATTAGAGAGAGTAGTAGATGGAGTAGAAGGAATAGTAGATGGAGTAGAAGGAATAGTAGATGGAGTAGAGGGAATAGTAGATGCAGTAGAAAGAATAGTAGATGGAGTAGAGGGAATAGTAGATGCAGTAGAGAGAGTAGTAGATGGAGTAGAAGGAATAGTAGATGGAGTAGAAGGAATAGTAGATGGAGTAGAGGGAATAGTAGATGCAGTAGAAAGAATAGTAGATGGAGTAGAGGGAATAGTAGATGGAGTAGAAGGAATAGTAGATGGAGTAGAGGGAATAGTAGATGCAGTAGAAAGAATACTAGATGGAGTAGAAGGAATAGTAGATGGAATAGAGGGAATGGAAGCTGGAGTAGAGGGAATAGTAGATGGAGTAGAAGGAATAGTAGATGGAGTAGAAAGAGTAGTAGATGGAGTAGAGGGAATGGTAGATGGAGTAGGGGGAATAGTAGATGGAGCAGAGGGACTAGAGATGGAGTGGAGGGAATAGTAGATGGAGTAGAGGGAATAGTAGATGGAGTAAAAGGAATAGTAGATGGAGTAGAAGGAATAGTAGATGGAATAGAGGGAATGGAAGCTGGAGTAGAGGGAATAGTAGATGGAGTAGAGGGAATAGTAGATGAAGTAGAGGGAATAGTTAAGGTAGTAGAGGGAATAGTAGATGGAGTAGAGGGAATAGTAGATGGAGTAGAGGTAATAGTAGAAGTAGTAGAGGGAATCGTAGATGGAGTAGAGGTAATAGTAGAAGCAGTAGAGGGAATAGTAGATGCAGTAGAAGGAATAGTAGATGCAGTAGAAAGAATAGTAGGTGGAGTAGAGGGAATAGTAGATGGAGTAGAGGGAATAGTAGAAGCAGTAGAGGGAATAGTAGATGGAGTAGAAGGAATAGTAGATGGATTAGAGGGAATAGTAGATGCAGTAGAAAGAATAGTAGATGGAGTAGAGAGAGTAGTAGATGGAGTAGAAGGAATAGTAGATGGAGTAGAAGGAATAGTAGATGGAGTAGAGGGAATAGTAGATGCAGTAGAAAGAATAGTAGATGGAGTAGAGGGAATAGTAGATGGAGTAGAAGGAATAGTAGATGGAGTAGAGGGAATAGTAGATGCAGTAGAAAGAATAGTAGATGGAGTAGAGAAAGTAGTAGATGGAGTAGAAGGAATAGTAGATGGAGTAGAGGGAATAGTAGATGGAGTAGAGAGAGTAGTAGATGGAGTAGAAGGAATAGTAGATGGAGTAGAGGGAATAGTAGATGGAGTAGAGGGAATACTAGATGGAGTAGAAGGAATAGTAGATGGAATAGAGGGAATGGAAGCTGGAGTAGAGGGAATAGTAGATGGAGTAGAAGGAATAGTAGATGGAGTAGAAGGAGTAGTAGATGAAGTAAAGGGAATAGTAGATGGAATGGAGGGAATAGTTGAGGTAGTAGAGGGAATAGTAGATGGAGTAGAAGGAATAGTAGATGGAATGGAGGGAATAGTAGATGGAGTAGAGGTAATAGTAAAAGTAGTAGAGGGAATAGTAGAAGTAGAATAGTAGATGGAGTAGAGGTAATAGTAGAAGCAGTAGAGGGAATAGTAGATGGAGTAGAGGTAATGGTAGAAGTATTAGAGGGAGTAGTAGATGGAGTAGAGGGAATAGTAGAAGCAGTAGAGGGAATAGTAGATGGAGTAGAAGGAATAGTAGATGGAATAGAGGGAATAGTAGATGCAGTAGAAAGAATAGTAGATGGAGTAGAGAGAGTAGTAGATGGAGTAGAAGGAATAGTAGATGGAGTAGAGGGAATAGTAGATGCAGTAGAAAGAATAGTAGATGGAGTAGAAAGAATAGTAGATGGAGTAGAGAGAGTAGTAGATGGAGTAGAAGGAAAAGTAGATGGAGTAGAAGGAATAGTAGATGGAGTAGAGGGAATAGTAGATGCAGTTGAAAGAATAGTAGATGGAGTAGAGGGAATAGTAGATGGAGTAAAAGGAATAGTAGATGGAGTAGAAGGAATAGTAGAAGCAGTAGAGGGAATAGTAGATGGAGTAGAAGGAATAGTAGATGGATTAGAGGGAATAGTAGATGCAGTAGAAAGAATAGTAGATGGAGTAGAGAGAGTAGTAGATGGAGTAGAAGGAATAGTAGATGGAGTAGAAGGAATAGTAGATGGAGTAGAGGGAATAGTAGATGCAGTAGAAAGAATAGTAGATGGAGTAGAGGGAATAGTAGATGGAGTAGAAGGAATAGTAGATGGAGTAGAGGGAATAGTAGATGGAGTAGAAGGAATAGTAGATGGAGTAGAAAGAGTAGTAGATGGAGTAGAGGGAATGGTAGATGGAGTAGGGGGAATAGTAGATGGAGCAGAGGGACTAGAGATGGAGTGGAGGGAATAGTAGATGGAGTAGAGGGAATAGTAGATGGAGTAAAAGGAATAGTAGATGGAGTAGAAGGAATAGTAGATGGAGTAGAGGGAATAGTAGATGCAGTAGAAAGAATAGTAGATGGAGTAGAGGTAATGGTAGAAGTATTAGAGGGAGTAGTAGATGGAGTAGAGGGAATAGTAGAAGCAGTAGAGGGAATAGTAGATGCAGTAGAAGGAATAGTAGATGTAGTAGAAAGAATAGTAGGTGGAGTAGAGGGAATAGTAGATGGAGTAGAAGGAATAGTAGATAGAGTAGAGGGAATAGTAGATGGAGTAGAGGGAATAGTAGATGGAATAGAGGGAATAGTAGATGCAGTAGAAAGAATAGTAGATGGAGTAGAGAGAGTAGTAGATGGAGTAGAAGGAATAGTAGATGGAGTAGAGGGAATAGTAGATGCAGTAGAAAGAATAGTAGATGGAGTAGAAAGAATAGTAGATGGAGTAGAGAGAGTAGTAGATGGAGTAGAAGGAAAAGTAGATGGAGTAGAAGGAATAGTAGATGGAGTAGAGGGAATAGTAGATGCAGTAGAAAGAATAGTAGATGGAGTAGAGGGAATAGTAGATGGAGTAAAAGGAATAGTAGATGGAGTAGAAGGAATAGTAGATGGAATAGAGGGAATGGAAGCTGGAGTAGAGGGAATAGTAGATGGAGTAGAGGGAATAGTAGATGGAGTAGAGGGAATAGTAGATGGAGTAGAGGGAATAGTTAAGGTAGTAGAGGGAATAGTAGATGGAGCAGAGGGAATAGTAGATGGAGTAGAGGTAATAGTAGAAGTAGTAGAGGGAATCGTAGATGGAGTAGAGGTAATAGTAAAAGCAGTAGAGGGAATAGTAGATGCAGTAGAAGGAATAGTAGATGCAGTAGAAAGAATAGTAGGTGGAGTAGAGGGAATAGTAGATGGAGTAGAGGGAATAGTAGAAGCAGTAGAGGGAATAGTAGATGGAGTAGAAGGAATAGTAGATGGATTAGAGGGAGTAGTAGATGGAGTAGAGGTAATAGTAGAAGCAGTAGAGGGAATAGTAGATGGAGTAGAGAGAATAGTAGATGGAGTAGAGGGAATAGTAGATGGAGTAGAGAGAGTAGTAGATGGAGTAGAAGGAATAGTAGATGGAGTAGAAGGAATAGTAGATGGAGTAGAGGGAATAGTAGATGCAGTAGAAAGAATAGTAGATGGAGTAGAGGGAATAGTAGATGGAGTAGAAGGAATAGTAGATGGAGTAGAGGGAATAGTAGATGCAGTAGAAAGAATACTAGATGGAGTAGAAGGAATAGTAGATGGAATAGAGGGAATGGAAGCTGGAGTAGAGGGAATAGTAGATGGAGTAGAAGGAATAGTAGATGGAGTAGAAAGAGTAGTAGATGAAGTAAAGGGAATAGTAGATGGAATGGAGGGAATAGTTGAGGTAGTAGAGGGAATAGTAGATGGAGTAGAAGGAATAGTAGATGGAGTAGAGGGAATAGTAGATGGAGTAGAAGGAATAGTAGATGGAGTTGAAGGAGTAGTAGATGAAGTAAAGGGAATAGTAGATGGAATGGAGGGAATAGTTGAGGTAGTAGAAGGAATAGTAGATGGAGTAGAGGGAATAGTAGATGGAGTAGAGGGAATAGTAGATGGAGTAGAAGGAATAGTAGATGGAGTAGAAGGAGTAGTAGATGAAGTAAAGGGAATAGTAGATGGAATGGAGGGAATAGTTGAGGTAGTAGAGGGAATAGTAGATGGAGTAGAAGGAATAGTAGATGGAATGGAGGGAATAGTAGATGGAGTAGAGGTAATAGTAAAAGTAGTAGAGGGAATAGTAGAAGTAGAATAGTAGATGGAGTAGAGGTAATAGTAGAAGCAGTAGAGGGAATAGTAGATGGAGTAGAGGTAATGGTAGAAGTATTAGAGGGAGTAGTAGATGGAGTAGAGGGAATAGTAGAAGCAGTAGAGGGAATAGTAGATGCAGTAGAAGGAATAGTAGATGCAGTAGAAAGAATAGTAGGTGGAGTAGAGGGAATAGTAGATGGAGTAGAAGGAATAGTAGATAGAGTAGAGGGAATAGTAGATGGAGTAGAGGGAATAGTAGATGGAATAGAGGGAATAGTAGATGCAGTAGAAAGAATAGTAGATGGAGTAGAGATAGTAGTAGATGGAGTAGAAGGAATAGTAGATGGAGTAGAGGGAATAGTAGATGCAGTAGAAAGAATAGTAGATGGAGTAGAAAGAATAGTAGATGGAGTAGAGAGAGTAGTAGATGGAGTAGAAGGAAAAGTAGATGGAGTAGAAGGAATAGTAGATGGAGTAGAGGGAATAGTAGATGCAGTAGAAAGAATAGTAGATGGAGTAGAGGGAATAGTAGATGGAGTAAAAGGAATAGTAGATGGAGTAGAAGGAATAGTAGATGGAATAGAGGGAATGGAAGCTGGAGTAGAGGGAATAGTAGATGGAGTAGAGGGAATAGTAGATGGAGTAGAGGGAATAGTAGATGGAGTAGAGGGAATAGTTAAGGTAGTAGAGGGAATAGTAGATGGAGCAGAGGGAATAGTAGATGGAGTAGAGGTAATAGTAGAAGTAGTAGAGGGAATCGTAGATGGAGTAGAGGTAATAGTAGAAGCAGTAGAGGGAATAGTAGATGCAGTAGAAGGAATAGTAGATGCAGTAGAAAGAATAGTAGGTGGAGTAGAGGGAATAGTAGATGGAGTAGAGGGAATAGTAGAAGCAGTAGAGGGAATAGTAGATGGAGTAGAAGGAATAGTAGATGGATTAGAGGGAGTAGTAGATGGAGTAGAGGTAATAGTAGAAGCAGTAGAGGGAATAGTAGATGGAGTAGAGAGAATAGTAGATGGAGTAGAGGGAATAGTAGATGGAGTAGAGAGAGTAGTAGATGGAGTAGAAGGAATAGTAGATGGAGTAGAAGGAATAGTAGATGGAGTAGAGGGAATACTAGATGGAGTAGAAGGAATAGTAGATGGAATAGAGGGAATGGAAGCTGGAGTAGAGGGAATAGTAGATGGAGTAGAAGGAATAGTAGATGGAGTAGAAGGAGTAGTAGATGAAGTAAAGGGAATAGTAGATGGAATGGAGGGAATAGTTGAGGTAGTAGAGGGAATAGTAGATGGAGTAGAGGGAATAGTAGATGGAGTAGAAGGAATAGTAGATGGAATGGAGGGAATAGTAGATGGAGTAGAGGTAATAGTAAAAGTAGTAGAGGGAATAGTAGAAGTAGAATAGTAGATGGAGTAGAGGTAATAGTAGAAGCAGTAGAGGGAATACTAGATGGAGTAGAGGTAATAGTAGAAGTATTAGAGGGAGTAGTAGATGGAGTAGAGGGAATAGTAGATGGAGTAGAGGTAATAGTAGAAGCAGTAGAGGGAATAGTAGATGGAGTAGAGAGAATAGTAGATGGAGTAGAGGGAATAGTAGATGGAGTAGAGGTAATATTAGAAGTAGTAGAGGGAATAGTAGATGGAGTAGAGGTAATATTAGAAGTAGTAGAGGGAATAGTAGATGGAGTAGAAGAAATAGTAGATGGAGTAAATATACAACCTGTATATGTAAGATGTGTATATAGAATATGTGTATATATAATGTGTGTGCATATATATATATATATATATATATATATATATATATATATATATATATATATATATATATATATATATATAAAATATTTGCATATGTAATATGTGTTATTATAACAGATGTGTGTGTGTATTTATATAGTATGGGTATATATTATGTATATTTGTTTATATGTATATATAATGTGTGTATATATAATATGTGTATATGTTTATATGTGTGATATTATAGCAGATGTGTATATATATATATATATATATATATATATATATATATATATATATATATATATATATATATATATACACATCTGCTATAATAATAGAGGGAATAGTAGATGGAGTGTATATATATATATATATATATATATATATATATATATATATATATATATATGTGTGTATGTAATATGTGTGTTATTATAGCAGATGTGTTTATATATAATGTGTATATATATATATATATATATATATATATATATATATATATATATATATATATATATATATGTGTGTGTGTATGTAATATGTGTGTTATTACAGCAGATGTGTTTATATATAATGTGTATATGTGTAGCGTTGTGTTGAATTTCCCTCTTGCCGACGCTGATGTTGTTAACGTGCCAGGCTGCGGTGTGTTTAGAGCAGAACCTCATTAGCTGGATAATTATGCGTGTTTAAGCCGGCTGCTGATTGGCCCTCTAACCTTTCACTTCCTGTCTGCCTTCACACATTCCACACGTCAATCAATTAATTAGCTTCTATTCTGGGAACTAATGAGGATAATTAGCATAATTAACCAGGAAAGAGAAACAGAGAGCGGGAACAGAAACATAATAGATAGATAGATAGATAGATAGATAGATAGATAGATAGATAGATAGATAGATAGATAGATAGATAGATAGATTATGTTTAGAGTTAGACTATAGAGGACTGAGTATGTATACCATGTGGGACGATGGTGAGACAGACAGACGGACAGGTGGAGCTCAGACAGACCTCACACTGTAACAGAGCAGCGCTGTGTGTGTGTGTGTGTGCGTGTGTGTGTGTGTGTGTGTGTGTCCTCAGGCAGTACTGCTGTAATTGAGCAGGGATTTCTTTACTCCAGTGTCCAACAGCACCTGGACAATCTCCACGGTCCAGCATACACACACACACACACACACACACACACACACACACACACACACACACACACACACACTCAGGGGTGCGCTGCATTAACCCTGATCACAGCCCCATATAAAACACATTAACCCTCTACACAATCTGAAAGTCCCCCCTCCAGCTAACATTCCACTCAGTAGACCCTCCAACCGAGACCTCTCTCATCTTCTCCTCAAACCAGGAACTTAAATTATTACCTAATCACTCATAACTCTAACAAACGCCTTTCAGCTAACCCAGCAACACTCACCGGACGCTGTAACTCAGTTTATATACAATACCTACATTTAGAGTTATACACTCAACCTATCAAGAAACCGTAACTCAGTTTATATACAATACCTACATTTAGAGTTATACACTCAACCTAATGAGAAACTGTAACTCAGTTTATATACAATACCTACATTTAGAATTATACATTCAACCTAATGAGAAACTGTTACTCAGTTTATATACAATACCTACATTTAGTTACACATTCAACCTTATGAGAAACTGTAACTCAGTTTATATACAATACCTACATTTAGAGTTATACATTCAACCTTATGAGAAACTGTAACTCAGTTTATATACAATACCTACATTTAGAATTATACATTCAACCTTATGAGAAACTGTAACTCAGTTTATATACAATACCTACATTTAGAGTTATACATTCAACCTTATGAGAAACTGTAACTCAGTTTATATCACAATACCTACATTGAGAGTTATACATTCAACCTTACGAGACACGGTAACTCATTTTGTATACAATACCTACATCTAGAGTTATACATTCAACCTTACGAGAAACTGTACTCAGTTTATATAAAATACCTATATTTAGAATTATACATTCAACCTAATGAGAAACATTCAACCTTACGAGAAAAGGTAACTCAGTTTATATACAATACCTACATTTAGAGTTTTACATTCAACCTAATGAGAAACTGTTACTCAGTTTATATACAATACCTACATTTAGTTACACATTCAACCTTATGAGAAACTGTAACTCAGTTTATATACAATACCTACATTTAGAGTTATACATTCAACCTTATGAGAAACTGTAACTCAGTTTATATTCAATACCTACATTTAGAGTTATACATTCAACCTTATGAGAAACTGTAACTCAGTTTATATACAATACCTACATTTAAAGTTATACATTCAACCTTATGAGAAACTGTAACTCAGTTTATATACAATACCTACATTTAAAGTTATACATTCAACCTAATGAGAAACTGTAACTCAGTTTATATACAATACCTACATTTAGAGTTATACACTCAACCTAATGAGAAACTGTAACTCAGTTTATATACAATACCTACATATAGAGTTAGTGAACTAAAGAGAATGTGTTGTTTCAGTGGAGACTGGGTTTCAGTATCGGCTGCTTTGCTGTTACTGTGTTATTTGTAGGCTGATGTTTGTTGTTGCTTATGGATTGTGTTGACTTTGTGAAATGAGATTTTTAGTGTGTGTTTGTAGTTGTTGTTATTGTTTAGTAGATGTTATTGATGTTTTCATACGTTGCTGCTTTCACAAGTTGTTAATATTTTATAGTGCTTATTTAGACACAGGGCTTTGATGTCGCCAAGTTGTTTAGATGTTCCTCAAGAAGAATTCGGAGTGGTTTAGCGTTTTAGCTAAACTAACACAGTCAGAACTGTTCACAGTGGAGGTGAATGGAACCAGACGTCCACCTCTAAAAGCTCCTCACAGAAAGTTCTTACAGTAGATGTTATAAATACACTGTCTGATTCTGAGACGCTGTTTATGATAGTTTAGAGAAGATCTCAGTCTTAAACTCCATTCATGGTGGAGGGATACATGCAGGACGCTGTGAGGTTCAAATAGTCCCCAAAGAAAACCTAGTATTTTCAGATCTTCCACATTTTACCATCAACATCCAGATAAACTCAGAAGACACGTGTAGCTTCACTGGTGGGTTTCAGAGTAAATACAATGTGTAGATTAGTGTTGTAGACACGGAAACCCCTGGTTACCATCACCACCACTGTAAACACCATCACCACCACTGTAAACATCCTCACCACCATTGTAAACATCATCACCACCATTGTAAACACCATCACCACCACTGTAAACACCATCACCACCACTGTAAACACCATCACCACTGTAAACACCATCACCACCACTGTAAACACCATCACCAACACTGTAAACACCATCACCACCAATGTAAACATCACCACCCCCACCACTGTAAACACCATCACCACCACTGTAAACACCATCACCACTGTAAACACCATCACCACCACTGTAAACATCACCACCACCACTGTAAACACCATCACCACCAATGTAAACATCACCACCACCACCACTGTAAACACCATCACCACCACTGTAAACACGATCAACACCACTGTAAACACCATCACCACCAATGTAAACATCATCACCAGCACTGTAAACACCATTACCATCACCACTGTAAACACCATCTTCACCACTGTAAACACCATCACCACCACTGTAAACACCACCACCACCACTGTAAACAACATCACCACCACTGTAAACATCACCAACACCACTGTAAACATCATCACCACCACTGTAAACACCATAAACACCACTGTAAACATCACCACCACCACTGTAAACATCATCACCACCACCACTGTAAACACCATCACCACCACTATAAACATCACCACCACCACTGTAAACAACATCACCACCACTGTAAACATCACCACCACCACTGTAAACATCATCACCACCACTGTAAACAACATCATCACCAGTGTAAACATCACCACCAACAATGTAAACATCATCACCACCACCACTGTAAACACCATCACCACCACTATAAACATCACCACCACTGTAAACATCATAACCACCACTGTAAACATCACCACCACCACTGTAAACATCACCACCACCACTGTAAACACCATCACCACCAATGTAAACATCACCACCACTACTGTAAACACCATCATCACCACTGTAAACACCATTACCACCAATGTAAACATCACCACCACTACTGTAAACACCATAACCACCACTGTAAACACCATTACCACCAATGTAAACACCATCACCATCACCACTGTAAACACCATCACCACCAATGTAAACATCACCACCACTACTGTAAACACCATAACCACCACTGTAAACACCATTACCACCAATGCAAACACCATCACCATCACCACTGTAAACACCATCACCAACACTGTAAACACCATCACCACCACTGTAAACACCATCACCACCACTGTAAACAACATCACCACCACTGTAAACACCATCACCACCACCACTGTAAACACCATCACCAACCCTGTAAACACCATCACCACCACTGTAAACACCATCACCACCACTGTAAACACCATCACCACCACTGTAAACACCATCACCACTGTAAACACCATCACCACCACTGTAAAGACCATCACCACTGTAAACAACATCACCACCACTGTAAACATCACCACCACCACTGTAAACACCATCACCACCAATGTAAACATCACCACCACCACCACTGTAAACACCATCACCACCACTGTAAACACCATCACCACCACTGTAAACACCATCACCACCAATGTAAACATCATCACCACCACTGTAAACACCATCACCACCAATGTAAACACCATTACCACCAATGTAAACACCATAACCACCACTGTAAACATCACCACCACCACTGTAAACATCATCACCACCACTGTAAACACCATCACCACCACTGTAAACACCATCACCACCAATGTAAACATCATCACCACCACTGTAAACACCATCACCACCAATGTAAACACCATTACCACCAATGTAAACACCATAACCACCACTGTAAACATCACCACCACCACTGTAAACATCATCACCACCACCACTGTAAACACCATCACCACCAATGTAAACATCACCACCACTACTGTAAACACCATAACCACCACTGTAAACACCATTACCACCAATGTAAACACCATCACCACCACTGTAAACACCATCACCACCACTGTAAACACCACCACCACCACCACCACTGTAAACAACATCACCACCACTGTAAACACCATCACCACCACTGTAAACATCCTCACCACCATTGTAAACATCATCACCACCACTGTAAACACCATCACCACCACTGTAAACACCATCACCACTGTAAACACCATCACCACCACTGTAAACACCATCACCAACACTGTAAACACCATCACCACCACTGTAAACACCATCACCAACACTGTAAACACCATCACCACCAATGTAAACATCACCACCACTACTGTAAACACCATCATCACCACTGTAAACACCATTACCACCAATGTAAACACCATCACCATCACTACTGTAAACACCATCACCACCAATGTAAACATCACCACCACTACTGTAAACACCATACCCACCACTGTAAACACCATTACCACCAATGTAAACACCATCACCCTCACCACTGTAAACACCATCACCACCACTGTAAACACCATCACCACCACTGTAAACACCATCACCACCACTGTAAACAACATCACCACCACTGTAAACACCATCACCACCACTGTAAACATCCACACCACCATTGTAAACATCATCACCACCATTGTAAACACCATCACCACCACTGTAAACACCATCACCACCACTGTAAACACCACCACCACTGTAAACACCATCACCACCACTGTAAAGACCATCACCACTGTAAACAACATCACCACCACTGTAAACATCACCACCACCATTGTAAACACCATCACCACCAATGTAAACGTCACCACCACCACCACTGTAAACAGCATCACCACCACTGTAAACACCATCACCACAACTGTAAACACCATCACCACCAATGTAAACATCATCACCACCACTGTAAACACCATTACCACCAATGTAAACACCATTACCACCAGTGTAAACATCACCACCACCACTGTAAACACTATCACCACCACTGTAAACACCATCACCACTGTAAACACCATCACCACCACTGTAAACACCATCACCACCACTGTAAACACCACCACCACCACTGTAAACAACATCACCACCACTATATACATCACCACCACCACTGTAAACAACATCACCACCACTGTAAACAACATCACCACCAATGTAAACATCACCACCACCACTGTAAACATCATCACCACCACCACTGTAAACACCATCACCACCACTGTAAACACCACCATCACCACTGTAAACATCACCACCACCACTGTAAACACCACCACCACCACCACCACTGTAAACATCATCACCACCACTGTAAACACCATAACCACCACTGTAAACATCACCACCACCACTGTAAACATCATCACCACCACCACTGTAAACACTATCACCACCACTGTAAACACCATCACCACCACCACTGTAAACACCATCACCACCACTGTAAACACCACCACCACCACTGTAAACAACATCACCACCACTGTAAACATCACCACCACCACTGTAAACATTATCACCACCACTGTAAACATCACCACCACCACTGTAAACACCATCCCAACCATTTCACACCAGTACAAGTGAAAGACGGTGGTTCAGTGTTGAGAGACTGTGTTGTTAATGTTTCTGGACTGTTGTTGTTATTTGTCTAGTTGCTGTGTTGTTGTGTTGTTGTGTTATGTTTTGAGATTGTGTGGCGTGTACAGAAGATCGCGTTGATGTTTGGAGGTTACTGATCTTTATAGTTCTGTTTCCCTACAGAGGGAGAGTATTATGGGATGGTTATTGGGTAAATAGTCTGTCAGGTTCAGTTTGAGTATTTAGGGATGACATCACTTTCCACACACACACTGTTGACCTTGAGACAGGACCACGCATATATTACATTGTGTGTGTGTGTGTGTGTGTGTGTGTGCCCCAAATTCGTGTCTGTCCATCGTCTGGACAAGCAACTGCTTTGGAACAAAGCCAAATCTCAATGAAAGCATGAAACAGCTTCATTGGCTCTTGAGAAAATCTAAATTCACCGCATCGAACACAAGAATACGCTGCTCCCGCCGAATGGGTTGAAATTAAATATCGTTCTTATTAGACGTAATTAAATCAGGTGAGACTGTAAACATGAAGGTCATAATATCCAGAGAAGTTTTAACACAATCCAGACAACATGTCTACATGGGCCCCCATTGGTGATATATGGATCCCAGCTGCATTATAACTTTGGGCCCCAGTTGGGTTATAACTTTGGGTCTCAGTTGGTTTATAACTTTGGGCCCCAGTTGGGTTATAACTTTGGGTCTCAGTTGGGTTATAACTTTGGGCCCCAGTTGGGTTATAACTTTGGGCCCCAGTTGGGATATAACTTTGGGACCCAGTTGGGTTATAATTTTTGGTCTCAGTTGCATTAAAATAATTATTGGGACCCAGTTGGGATATGACTTTGGGTCTCAGGTGGATTATAATTATTGGGACACAGTTGGGATATGACTTTGGGTCTCAGGTGGATTATAACTTTTGGGCCCAGTTGGATTATAACTTTGGGCCCCAGTTGGGTTATAATTATTGGGACCCAGTTGGGATATGACTTTGGGTCTCAGGTGGATTATAACTTTGGGCCCCAGTTGGGTTATAACTTTGGGTCTCAGTTGGTTTATAACTTTTGGGCCCAGTTGGATTATAACTTTGGGCCCCAGTTGGGTTATAACTTTGGGTCTCAGTTGGTTTATAACTTTTGGGCCCAGTTGGGTTATAATTTTGGGCCCCAGTTGGGATATAACTTTGGGCCCCAGTTGGGTTATAATTTTGGATCCCAGTTGGAATATAACTTTGGGCCTCAGTTGGGTTATAACTCTGGGCCCCAGTTGGGTTATAGCTTTGGGCCCCAGTTGGGTTATAACTTTGATCCCCAGTTGGGTTATAACTTTGATCCCCAGTTGGGTTATAACCTTGGACCCCAGTTGGGTTATAACTTTGGACCCCATTTGGGTTATAACTTTGGGCCCCAGTTGGATTATAACTTTGGACACCAATCTGGGTTTAACTTTGGTCCCCAATTGGGCTACCGTCATGGGTCCTGTTTGGTCAGTTTGTGTACCCCACCTATCTGGGTTGTGGCAGTTGTGGGCAGAATTTGGGTCACTGTCATGAGGCCCAGTTGGGCTACATTTGTGGTTCCCACAGGATTAAAGGTATTTATGGTTTGACTGTGGGGCCAGTGGATGATTGTTCACATGGGCCCCACTTGCGACCCAGATTGGCCCCAATAGTAGCTCACAGAAACACACATATGGAGCCAACGGACAAATCTTTGTGGGTTCGAACTGGGTTTCCTAAATGGGACCAGTTATCAGACTATCTTTAAGCCATGTGGGGCCCACATGGACATGTTGGGTGGGTAGGAATTGTATCATGAGTGGTTCATAAATCATGAATGATAAGGTGAAGGTCAGTTATACCACACAGGCCTGAGATCAGTCTTGAAACGAGAGATTTTTAAACTGAATCTGTGTTGCTAATGCTATAAAGCTATTAGCTCGGTGCTAACTCTATGTCTCGACTCAAGACTGTGTGAAATTGTTCCATCAGGAGCTTCTACTGGACTTGATTCTGACTCTGAACGACTCACTGTTGTCTACAAACATGGGCTAAAGTACATTAGCATTGCTACACCCAGCGGCAGCCACCAGGAAGCAGGTGTTTTGTCTGGATTCGATCCCAGACAGACCCCAGACAGACCCCAGACATGCCTCGGCTGATCAAATACCTTTGGAGAAACAGATTCAATTCATTTTCCTTGTAAACCTCTTCCTTTAAGCCACCCTGCCTTGTGAAAGAGCCTGAGGCCTCCTGAAGCCAGGGACTTTCCTGACGAGCGTGCCCAGGCTGGGTGGGCCTGGGGTGGGGGAACCTGGAGGACGCTGTGCTAGATCAGATAAGTGATCATGTGATCTGATAATTAGACTAAATGAAGCAGGTTGTGTGGAATGAGGCTCGTGTTGACTTTCACAGTGACATGTTTATGGAGCAGGACAGGCACAACCAATTTAGCCTTAATTTAGCATAACTGCTACCAGCTGCAGGTGTCTCTCTCGCTCTCTTTCCATCTCTCTCTCTCTCCCTCTGTCTCTGGAGGGCGTGCGAGAAGCTCCTGCTTTGTCATCCTAACAGCAACATCTGCTTATGACCCAGCGTAACACAGTTATAACACAACAATAACAAATTCAACATTTGTGAACAAACAAGGCTACAGTTCTGGCTAATACTCAACACATACAAATATGGATAGCTAACACTAACACAAGTTCAGCAAAAACTAACAACACTAATGAACATTACTGAACCCACAAAGGGGCGCTATACACAACACTCACTAATGCAGTGCTATACACAACACTCACTAATGCAGTGCTATACACAGCACTCACTAATGCAGTGCTATACACAACACTCACCAATGCAGTGCTATACACAACACTCACTAATGCAGTGCTATACACAACACTCACTAATGCAGTGCTATACACAACACTCATTAATGTAGTGCTATACACAACACTCACTAATGAAGTGCTATACACAACACTCACTAATGCAGTGCTATACACAACACTCACTAATGAAGTGCTATACACAACACTCACTAATGCACTGGTTAGCCATATGTTAGCATTGCATTACTTGCCACTGCATCAGGCAGTGCTGTGTATAGCACTGCATTAGTGAGTGTTGTGTATAGCACTGCATTAGTGAGTGTTGTGTATAGCATTGCATTAGTGAGTGTTGTGTGCAACTGTGCAACACTCACTAATGCAGTGCTATACACAACACTCACTAATGCAGTGCTATACACAACACTCACTAATGAAGTGCTATACACAACACTCACTAATGCAGTGCTATACACAGCACTCACTAATGCAGTGCTATACACAACACTCACTAATGCAGTGCTATACACAACACTCACTAATGCAGTGCTATACACAACACTCACTAATGCAGTGCTATACACAACACTCACTAATGCAGTGCTATACACAGCACTCACTAATGCAGTGCTATACACAGCACTCACTAATGCAGTGCTATACACAACACTCACTAATGCAGTGCTATACACAACACTCACTAATGCAGTGCTATGCACAACACTCACTAATGCAGTGCTATACACAACACTCACTAATGCAGTGCTATACACAACACTCACTAATTCAGTGCTATACACAACACTCACTAATGCAGTGCTATACACAACACTCACTAATGCAGTGCTATACACAGCACTTACTAATGCAGTGCTATACACAACACTCACTAATGCAGTGCTATACACAACACTCACTAATGCAGTGCTATACACAGCACTCACTAATGCAGTGCTATACACAGCACTCACTAATGCAGTGCTATACACAACACTCACTAATGCAGTGCTATACACAACACTCACTAATGCAGTGCTATACACAACACTCACTAATGCAGTGCTATACACAACACTCACTAATGCAGTGCTATACACAACACTCACTAATGCAGTGCTATACACAACACTCACTAATGC
>CM038726.1:1263343-1293343 GCA_021613375.1 Megaleporinus macrocephalus
TCTCTCTGTATCTCTCTCTGTTTCTCTCTCAGTATTTCTCTGTATCTCTCTCTGTATCTCTCTCTGTATTTCTCTGTATCTCTCTCTGTATCTCTCTGTATCTCTCTCTGTATCTCTCTGTATCTCTCTCTGTATCTCTCTCTGTATCTCTCTCTGTATCTCTCTCTGTATCTCTCTCTGTATCTCTCTGTATCACTCTGTATCTCTGTATCTCTCTCTGTATCTCTCTGTATCTCTCTCTGTATCTCTCTCTGTATCTCTCTCTGTATCTCTCTCTTTCTCTGTATCTCTCTCTTTCTCTGTATCTCTCTCTTTCTCTGTATCTCTCTCTGTATCTCTCTCTCTCTCTTTCTCTGTATCTCTCTCTTTCTCTGTATCTCTCTCTGTATCTCTCTGAATCTCTCTCTGTATTTCTCTGTATCTTTCTCTGTATCTCTCTCTGTATCTCTCTCTGTATCTCTCTGTATCTCTCTCTGTATCTCTCTGTATCACTCTCTGTATTTCTCTGTATCTCTGTATCTCTCTCTGTATCTCTCCCTGTTTCTCTCTCTGTATCTCTCTCTGTATCTCTCTCTGTATCTCTCTGTCTCTCTCTCTGTATCTCTCTGTATCACTCTCTGTATTTCTCTGTATCTCTCTGTATTTCTCTGTATCTCTCTCTGTATCTCTCTCTGTATCTCTCTGTATCTCTCTCTGTATCTCTCTGTATCTCTCTCTGTATTTCTCTGTATCTCTCTCTGTATCTCTCTCTCTGTATCTCTCTCTGTATCTCTCTCTGTATCTCTCTCTGTTTCTCTCTCTGTATTTCTCTGTATCTCTCTCTGTATCTCTCTCTCTGTATCTCTCTCTGTATCTCTCTCTGTTTCTCTCTCTGTATTTCCCTGTATCTCTCTCTGTATCTCTCTCTGTATCTCTCTCTGTTTCTCTCTCTGTATTTCTCTGTATCTCTCTCTGTATCTCTCTCTGTATCTCTCTCTGTTTCTCTCTCTGTATTTCTCTGTATCTCTCTCTGTATCTCTCTCTGTTTCTCTCTCTGTATTTCCCTGTATCTCTCTCTGTATCTCTCTCTGTATCTCTCTCTGTTTCTCTCTCTGTATTTCTCTGTATCTCTCTCTGTATCTCTCTCTGTATCTCTCTCTGTTTCTCTCTCTGTATTTCTCTGTATCTGTCTCTGTATCTCTCTCTGTTTCTCTCTCTGTATTTCCCTGTATCTCTCTCTGTATCTCTCTCTGTATTTCCCTGTATCTCTCTCTGTATCTCTCTGTATCTCTCTCTGTATCTCTGTATCTCTCTCTGTATTTCTCTGTATCTCTCTCTGTATCTCTCTCTGTATCTCTCTCTGTATTTCTCTGTATCTCTCTCTGTATCTCTCTCTGTATTTCTCTGTATCTCTCTCTGTATCTCTCTCTTTATCTCTCTCTGTATTTCTCTGTATCTCTCTCTGTATCTCTCTGTCTCTCTCTGTATTTCTCTGTATCTCTCTCTGTATCTCTCTGTATATCTCTGTATCACTCTCTGTATCTCTCTCTCTGTATCTCTCTCTGTATTTCTCTGTATCTCTCTCTGTATCTCTCTGTATATCTCTGTATCACTCTCTGTATCTCTCTCTCTGTATCTCTCTCTGTATTTCTCTGTATCTCTCTCTGTATCTCTCTCTGTATCTCTCTCTGTATTTCTCTGTATCTCTCTCTGTATCTCTCTGTCTCTCTCTGTATTTCTCTGTATCTCTCTCTGTATCTCTCTGTATATCTCTGTATCACTCTCTGTATCTCTCTCTCTGTATCTCTCTCTGTATTTCTCTGTATCTCTCTCTGTATCTCTCTCTCTGTATCTCTCTCTGTATCTCTCTCTGTATCTCTCTGTATCTCTCTCTGTGTCTCTCTCTGTATCTCTCTGTATCTCTCTCTGTGTCTCTCTCTGTATCTCTCTGTATCTCTCTCTTTATTTCTCTGTGTCTCTCTCTCTGTATCTCTCTCTCTGTATCTCTCTCTCTGTATCTCTCTCTGTATCTCTCTCTGTATCTCTCTCTGTCTCTCTCTCTATATCTCTCTGTATCTCTCTCTGTATCTCTCTCTGTATCTCTCTCTCTGGTGGAGCTGTAGGGGGTATATGAATATTACAGTAGAGGACAGTGTGATTGGGGCTGCTGTGTTTAACGAGCTGTGCTGGTTGTAATATTCTAAATGTAATTATGAGTGTGTGTGATTGTGTTAGTGTGTTTGTGTGTGTGTGTGTGTGTGTTAGTGTGTGTGTATGATAACAAGTTTGTGTGTCTTAATAAAACACGGGGCTTTTGTTTTGGTTGTATGTTTTATTGTTTCATTTTTCTGGTGTTTGTTTTCTCGTTTTTCTCTCTTTCTTTATCGTTTCTACTGAGAAGCACTTCGAGCTGTTGGAACAAAGCCGCCTCTTAAAAATGTAAATACTTGCTGGATGTTGTCTGGACTGATACTGATTCTGGTCTCAACTATAGTGCTAAGCTCATTTCCTCATACTCGTGATGATGTAATACCAGCCTTCGGATATATGTGCATGGTGTAAGCACAGTGTACGCCGCCATAGACCACATAGAGACCACGCTGTCCTGTAGAGAGAGCATACTGTCCTGAAGAGAGACCATGCTGTCCTGTAGATAAAGCATCATGTCCTGTAGATAAAGCATCATGTCCTTTAGAGAGACCATACTGTCCTGAAGAGAGACCATACTGTGCTGAAAAGAGACTGTACTGTCCTGTAGATAAAGCATCATGTCCTTTAGAGAGACCATACTGTCCTGAAGAGAGACCATACTGTGCTGAAAAGAGAGCGTACTGTCCTGTAGATAAAGCATCATGTCCTTTAGAGAGACCATACTGTCCTCATTAGAGACCATACTGTGCTGAAAAGAGAGTGTACTGTGATGAATAGGGAGCGTCCTGTAAAGAAAGCATACTGCCCTGTAGAGAGACTGCACTGTGCTGAAAAGAGATTGTATTGTCCTGTAGAGAAAGCATACTGGCCTGTGGAGAGACCATACTGTCTGAAGAAAAACCATACTCTCCTGAAAAGAGAGCATACTGTCCTTTACAGAGACTGTACTGTTAAATACAGAGATAATAATGTTCTGTGGACAGACTATACTGTCCTGAAGACAGACCATACTGTCCAAAGAGAGACCATACTGTCCTGAAAAGAGAGCATACTGTACTGTAAAGAAAAAATAATGTCCAAGAGAAAGACCATACTGTCCTGAAAAGAGAGGGTAGTTTTCTTTACAGAGACCATACTGCCCTGTGGAGAGACCATACTGTCTGAGAAGAGAGCGTACTGTCTTGTAGAGAAAGCATACTGTCCTTAAGAGAGACCGTACTGCCCTGTAAAGAGACCATACTGCCCTGAAAATAGAGTATTTAACAGAGACTGTACTGATCAATACAGACATAATACTGTCCTGTAGAGACAACACTGTCCTGAAGACAGACCAGACTGTTGGAAGAGAAACTGTACTCCCCAATACAAAGATAATACATTCGTGTAGAGGAGCTATACTGTCCTGAAGAGAGACCATACTGTCCTTAAGAGAGATTGTACTGTCCCATATAGAGATAATACAGTCCTGTAGAGAGACTATACAGTTTTGAAGAAAGACCATAATGTCCAAAGAGTGACCATACTATCTTAAAAAAAAGTGTTGTGTTGAGAGAACGTACTGTCTTGTAAAGAGACTTTCCTGCTCTATAGAGAAACCATACTGTAACGTACAGAGACTCTACATCACTATAGACAGATTATGCTGTCCTGCAGGAAGACCATATTGTCCTGTGGAGAAATTGCTCTGTCCTATAGAGAGATTATACTGTCTTCTAGAAAAACGATACTATTCTGTAGAGAGACCATACTATAAGTTAGAGAGAATGTTTTGACCTGGAAAGAGATCATACTTTCCTGTGAAAGTAAAATTAATAGTAGCATTGACATTTATAGTAGTAGTAACGGTAATAGTAGCAATAACATTAATAGTAGCATTAACATTAATAGAAGCAGTAACATTAACAGTAGTAGTAAAATAAGTAGTAAAGTAGTAGTAAAGTAGTAGTAAATAATTAACAGCAATAATAACAATAGTAGCATTAACATTAATAGTAGTAGTAATTGTAATAGTAGCATTAACATTAATAGAAGAAGTAATACTAATAGTAGGGGTGATATTGATGGTAGAGGTAATAACAATAGTAGTATTAACATTAATACAAGCAGTAATGTTAATAGAAGTAGTAAAATTAATAGTAGTAATAACAATACTAGCATTAACATTAATATAAGCACTAATATTAAAAGTAATATTGATAAAGGTAGCAATATTAATAGTAGCAGTAACCTTAATAGAAGCAGTAATATTAATAGTAGTAGTAGTACTGATAGAAGTAGTAATATTAATAGTAGCATTAACATTAATAGAAGCAGTAATATTACTAGTAGTAGTAAAATTAATAGTAGTAAAAACAATACTAGCATTAACATTAATATAAGCACTAATATTAAAAGTAATATTGATAAAGGTAGTAACATTAATAGTAGCAGTAACCTTAATAGAAGCAGTAATAGTAATAGTAGTAGTAGTATTGATAGAAGTAGTAATATTAATAGTAGCATTAACATTAATAGAAGCAGTAATATTAATAGTAGTAGTAAATTTAATAGTAGTAAAAACAATACTAGCATTAACATTAATAGAAGCAGTAATATTAATAGTAATATTGATGAAGGTAGTAATATTAATAGTAGCAGTAACCTTAATAGGAGCAGTAATATTAATAGTAGTAGTAGTATTGATACTAGTAGTAATACTAATAGTAGCATTAACATTAAAAAGCAGTAATATTATTATTAGTAGTAAAATTAATAGTAGTAATAACAATACTAGCATTAACATTAATAGAAGCAGTAATATTAATAGTAATAGTAATATTGATAATAGTAATAACATTAATAGTAGCAGTAACATTAACAGAAGCAGTAATATTAATAGTAGTACTAATATTGATAGTAATATTAATAATAGTAGTAATATCACTAGTAGAAGTAATATTGATAGTAGTAGTAATGATAATAGCATTGACATCAATAGAAGAAGTAATAATAACAGTAGTAGTAATATTAATATTAGTAATAATATTAACAGTATCATTAACATTAATAGAAGCAGTAATATGAATAGTAGTAGTAACATTAATAGTAGTAGTATTATTGATAGTAGTAGTAATATTAAGAGTAACATTAACATTAATAGAAGCAGTAATATTATTAGTAGTAATATTAATTGTAGTAGTAATATTGATAGTAGTAGTAATATTGATAATGGTAGTAGTAATATTATTAGTAGCATTAACATTAATAGAAGCAGTAATATTAATAGTAGTAGTAGTAGTAGAAATATTAATTGAAGCAGTAATATTGATAGTAGTAGTAATATTGATTGTAGTAGTAATATTAATAGTAGCGTTAACATTAATAGAAAAAGTAATATTATTATAGTAGTAGTAATAATGATAGTAGGATTAACATTAATAGTGGCAGTAATATTAATAGCAGTAGTAATAATAATAGTAGGATTAACATTAATAGTGGCAGTAATATTAATAGCAGTAGTAATATTAATAGTAGCATTAACATTAACAGAAGCAGTAGTATTAACAGTAGTAGTAATATTAATAGTAGCATTAACATTAATAGAAGCAGTAATATTAATAGTAGTAGTATTATTGATAGTAGGATTAACATTAATGGTGGCAGTAATATTAGTAGTAGTAGTAATATTAATTGTAGTAGTAATATTGATAGTAGTAGTATAATTGATAGTAGTAGTAGTAATATTAATAGTAGCATTAACATTAATAGAAGCAGTAATATTAATAGTGGTAGTAACATTAATAGTAGTAATAATAATAGTAGTAGTAATATTAATAGTAGCATTAACATTAATATAAGCAGTAATATTAATAGTAGTAGTAATATTGATAGCAGGATTAATATTAACAGTAGTAGTAATATTAATAGTAGGATTAACATTAATAGTGGCAGTAATATTAATAGTAGTAATATTAATAGTAGCATTAACATTAATAGAAGCAATAGTATTAATAGTAGTAGTAATATTGATAGTAGGATTAACATTAATAGTGGCAGTAATATTAATAGTAGTTATATTAATAGTAGCATTAACATTAATAGAAGCAATAGTATTAATAGTAGTAGTAATATTGATAGTAGGATTAACATTAATAGTGGCAGTAATAGTAATAGTAGTAGTAAAAATAATAGTAGTAGTAATATTAATAGTAGCATTAACATTAATAGAAGCAGTAATATTAATAGTAGTAGTAAAATTAATAGTAGTAGTAATATTAATAGTAGCATTAACATTAATAGAAGCAGTAATATTAATAGTAGCATTAACATTAATAGAGGCAGTAATATTAATAGTAGTAGTAAAATTAATAGTAGTAGTAATATTAATAGTAGCATTAAGATTAATAGAAGCAGTAATATTAATAGTAGTAGTAAAATTAATAGTAGTAGTAATATTAATAGTAGCATTAAGATTAATAGAAGCAGTAGTAATAATAGTAGTAGTAATATTGATAGCAGGATTAATATTAACAGTAGTAGTGATATTAATAGTAGTAGTAATATTGATAGCAGGATTAATATTAACAGTAGTAGTGATATTAATAGTAGTAGTAATATTGATAGTAGGATTAATATTAACAGTAGTAGTGATATTAATAGTAGTAGTAATATTGATAGTAGGATTATTATTAACAATAGTAGTGATATTAATAGTAGTAGTAATATTGATAGTAGGATTATTATTAACAATAGTAGTGTTATTAATAGTAGTAGTAATATTGATAGTAGGATTAATATTAACAGTAGTAGTGATATTAATAGTAGTAGTAATATTGATAGTAGGATTATTATTAACAGTTGTAGTGATATTAATAGTAGTAGTAATATTGATAGTAGGATTATTATTAACAGTTGTAGTGATATTAATAGTGGTAGTAATATTGATAGTAGGATTATTATTAACAGTAGTAGTGATATTAATAGTAGTCGTAATATTAATAGTAGCATTAAGATTAATAGAAGCAGTAGTAATAATAGTAGTAGTAATATTGATAGTAGGATTATTATTAACAGTAGTAGTGATATTAATAGTAGTAGTAATATTGATAGTAGGATTATTATTAACAGTAGTAGTGATATTAATAGTAGTAGTAATATTGATAGCAGGATTAATATTAACAGTAGTAGTGATATTAATAGTAGTAGTAATATTGATAGCAGGATTAATATTAACAGTAGTAGTGATATTAATAGTAGTAGTAATATTGATAGTAGGATTATTATTAACAGTAGTAGTGATATTAATAGTAGTAGCAATATTGATAGTAGGATTATTATTAACAGTAGTAGTGATATTAATAGTGGTAGTAATATTGATAGTAGGATTATTATTAACAGTAGTAGTGATATTAATAGTGGTAGTAATATTGATAGTAGGATTATTATTAACAGTAGTAGTGATATTAATAGTAGTTGTAATATTAATAGTAGCATTAAGATTAATAGAAGCAGTAGTAATAATAGTAGTAGTAATATTGATAGTAGGATTATTATTAACAGTAGTAGTGATATTAATAGTAGTAGTAATATTGATAGTAGGATTATTATTAACAGTAGTAGTGATATTAATAGCAACAGTAACGTAATAGTAGTAGTAACATTTAAACTGTGTTACTACATACCTGAGTAGATAAAGTATTTATTATTATTACCCATATTATTGTTCTTATAGAGATTTAAAAGAGAATGTAAAATCTAAGGGGTCTTCTTCTACTGACCTTGAGAGAGTAAAAGACCATCTACAGTAGCAGCGTGTGAGTGTGTGTGTGTGTGTGTGAATAAGTGTGTGTGTGTGTGTCTCCTGAGAGAGAGTGTAAGTGTATTCGTTTTAACAGCTTTATTGGTTCGGTCTGTGGACCCTCGTAGCTATTCTCCTGAGAGTGTTTGGTTAAAATCACTGACTCTGACCACTCTGACCACTGCTGTTCCCCACAGTGACCAGTACCACACATACACACACAGCCTGGGTCACAGGGTACGGTTATATGCTGAGAGATAGAAAGAGATACAGAGAGAAAGAGAGAGAGACAAAGAGAGAGAAAGAGAGAGACAGAGAGAGAGACAGTGAGAGAGAGACAGAGAGAGAGAGAGGTAGAGAGAGGAAGAGAGAGAAAGAGAGAGAGATAAAGATAGAGAGAGAGAGAGAGAGAGAGGTAGAGAGAGGAAGAGAGAGAGACAGAAAGAGAGAGACAGAGAGAGAGAAAGAGAGAGACAGAGAGAGAGACAGTGAGAGAGAGACAGTGAGAGAGAGACAGAGAGAGAGAGAGAGAGAGAGAGAGAGAGAGAGAGAGACAGAGAGAGAGAGAGAGAGAGAGAGAGAGAGGTAGAGAGAGAGACAGTGAGAGAGAGACAGTGAGAGAGAGACAGAGAGAGAGAGAGAGAGAGAGAGAGAGAGAGAGAGAGAGAGAGAGGTAGAGAGAGAGACCCAGAAACGAGAGAGGACAGAGAGAGGAGAGACAGCGAGAGAGGAGAGAGAGGCGAGGACAGAGAGCAGGGAGGTAGAGAGAGGAAGAGGGAGAAAGAGAGAGAGATAAAGATAGAGAGAGAGGTCGTGCTCTATAGACTCTCACTGCAGGGCATATGAGCCTGTCTGCTCATATCTGAATACATGTGGTCTGCATTGCCCCCCCCCCAACTCTCCCTCCAATCCTACCTGTATCTATCTCAGTCCTCTCTCTCTCCCTCGCTCCTCCTATCCCTCTCGTTCTGCCACTCTCTCTCTCTGTTCAAACTTGTCAGTGTTTGCAGCCTCAGGATTAAAGTGTGTGAATTCCATTTGATTGAGAAACACGAGTCGTTTTCATTGAGCTTAAATACAACAACGACTACAGTTTCTCATTAGGTTGAGTGTATAACTCTAAATGTAGGTATTGTATATAAACTGAGTTACAGTTTCTCATTAGGTTGAATGTATAACTCTAAATGTAGGTATTGTACATATACCTGCGTTACAGTTTCTTCATTTAGGTTGAATGTATAACCTATCTAACTTGTAGGTATTGTATATAAACTGAGTTACAGTTTTCATTAGGTTGAACGTGTATAAACTCTAAATGTAGGTATTTGTATATAAACGTAGTGACAGTTTCTCATGTTAGGTTTGAGTGTTATAACTCTAAATGTAGGTATCTGTATATAAAACTGAGTTACAGTTTCTTCATTAGATTGAATGTATAACTCTAAATGTAGGTCATTGTATAGAAACTGACTTACAGTTTCTCATTAGGTTGAGGGAATAACTCTAAGATGTAGGTATTTGAAGATAATACGAGTTACAGTTTCTCATTTTAGGTTGGAGTGTATTCCACTCTAAATGTAAGGTACATTGGATATAAAACTGACGTTACAGTTTCTCATTTAGGTTGATGTGGTATAAACTCTAAATGTAGGATTTTGTATATAAACTGAGTTAACAGTTTTCTCATTAGGTTGAATGTATAACTCTAAATGTAGGTATTGTATATAAACTGAGTTACAATTTCTCATTAGGTTGAATGTATAACTCTAAATTGTATATAAACTGAGGTACAGTTTCTGTTTGAAGGTCAGTGCTCTCCTCATAGGGGACTTATGAACATGAGCTTTAACTACTGTGACCCAGAAGTTCTCATGGGTTCCTTTGTGAGCTCACAGACTGTTACACTTTCTATGTTCTTGGAATGATCTTTGTTGGTTGACCACTTCAGTAGGGTGGTGAGTGGGTGGGTGCAGTTAACGAGGGTCCTGGATCTCCTCCATTTGTACACAGTCTGTCTGACTGTGGAGTCCAAACCCTTTGCAACCTGAGGAGCATCAACAGCTCATGTTCCTCAGAGGTTCCTCAAGATCTGATCTTCTCTTCATCTACTTTTAGGATGGTTTTGAAAATCTCATGATGTTGTTGAGCCCTGCCTGAACCTCAAACCTTCTTGTTTGTTGTAGTGAGTTGTGTTGTTACTCATTATGTATCTGGACAGTCTCATATTACAGTAATAACACTCTCATGACACAAACATCTCGAACACCTGCTGAACCCTCTTTCTTACACACACACACACACACACACACACACACTCACACACACACACTTATACACACACACACACACACACACACACACACACACAGGTCTGTTATGGTGTTGAGTTTGTGCAATAGTGGTTGGAATGCAGTAATGGGTGAGGCCTGAGGTGGACGTTTGTGTGAAGAACCTGCCAATCACCAGTCTCTTTAACTCACTCTACCACACCATCACACAACCACACACACACACACTCACACACACACACACACAGAAACCCACATTACCACACTCCCACACGGACCACTGGGATGACAATACACACTCACACAGACACTGAGAGACCATACACAATCCACACAGACACATGGGAGACCATACAAACATCCACACAGACACTGGGAGAACCATACCACAACTCAACAGGACACTGGGTAGACCATACCCACTCCACAAGACACTGGGAGACCATTACACACTCCACCACAGACACTGAAGAGTACCATACAGACTCCACACAGACACTGGAAGGAGACCATACAGACTCAACACAGACACTGGGAGACCTTACACACTCCACCACAGGACCACTGGGAGACCACACACTCCACACAGCCACTGTGGAGACCGTACACACTCACAAAGAACTGTGGTGGACCATATACACTCCACACAGACAATGAGAGAACCATACACACTCCACAAACAGACATGGGAGACCATACAGACTCCACACAGAACACTGGGAGACCTATACACACTCCACACAGGACACTGGGAGACCATACCGTACTCCACACAGCCACTGGGAGACATACAGACTCCACACAGACACTGAGAGAACCATACACCCTCTCACACAGGACACTGAGAGGACCTAACACACTCCACACAGGACCACTGGGAGCCCATACACACTCACACAGGACACTG
The DNA here is from genome assembly GCA_021613375.1 of Megaleporinus macrocephalus. Lineage (NCBI taxonomy): Eukaryota > Metazoa > Chordata > Actinopteri > Characiformes > Anostomidae > Megaleporinus > Megaleporinus macrocephalus. Next base: position 1,274,445 of record CM038726.1, read on the forward strand.
AGAGACTATACACTCTCCACACAGACACTGAGAGTACCGTACACACTCCACTCAGACACTGGGAGACCATTACACCACTCTCACACCGACACTGGGAGACCATACACACACTCCACAACAGACACATGGGAGACCATACAGACTCCACACAGGCACTGGGAGGGCCCTTACACACTCCACACAGACTATGGGTGAGAGCGGTACACACTCCACACCGTCCACTGGGAGACCGTACGACAACTCAGCACAGACACTGGGAGGACCCATTAACACACTCCCACCAGACCAGGACACTGGGAGACCATACACACTCACACACAGACACTGGGACACATACACACTCCACACGGACACCATGGGGAGACCTTTACACACTCCACCACCAGACTCTGGCGAACCATTACACTACTCCACACAGACACTGGGAGACCATACACACTCCACACAGACACTGGGAGAGCGTCCGCTGGTATTTATTCATTGATTTCTTTATTTTGATCTAGAACCGAAGGCCCGGCTCTAGAACCCAGGTAGAGATGGTCTTAATGAAAGTCTTTATGTAACCTAGATACGCCACAGCACCCATAATTTATAACAGCGGCGCGCTCGTGTCCGTGTGGCTACTGTACAGCGGCTCTGCTCTCTCTCTGCGTTGTCAGAGCCTCTTAGAGAGCGAGAGTGTGTAATGAAGATAAATGGGTACAGCCAGACCACCTTCATCTCACACTCACACACACACTTACACACACACACGCTCACGCTCACGCTCCAGAGTGAAGAATGAGAGTGGAGCGGCCGAGTGTTTCACTGTTTGTCGCCAGCAGCCGCCTCCCGCTCTGCAGATGCGTTCACGTTAATGATCAGTTGTGTGCATAGGTTCGAGGAAGGTTGTCAGTCCGTGGATTTCTGCTTTCGCTTTATTATTCCGGTGTGTCGTTTGTACTATGTGTCCTGTTCGTATGGAGTTCTGGGTCGTGATTATGTCTATTCTTGTCTGGTTGGGTCGATCTCACAATATCGCCAAATTTACTGTCTTAATAACTACTCACGTGGGTGCGCGCATGGAAACCAGACGTCCAACCTCTAAAAGCTACCTCGTCTGATGTCCAAGAGACGATAGTTCTGGGAAGGTTGAGGCCTTACAGTCCGCTCGCGGTGGAGGGATACGTGCAAAGTAGTCCCCAAAACAGGAAACGTTTGTTATATATTGTTATATATTATATATTATGTTTGGCATGGTTTAGTGAGAAATTCGTTTGGGGATGCTCTATAGTATATATAAAAACTAACCAAAATTATGACTTTACAGGAGAGAATAAAAACATACTTTACTTTCAATGGAAGTCAATGGAACCGGAATTCTTTCCAAGCTATTTTGGAGCACTTCTATTGGTCCATTCATCATCAAACTGTCACGCAATGTCAAGGACCATTGGCGTGTTCAACTAATGTAGAAAACTCAAAATTGACAAAAATGGAAATACATGTCTTTCATTGGACAGCGACGTATCTAAATACCCCAGCTAGTAACGGGTGAGGGGGCCTATCTTCTAGGCTATGTTCCCAAAGATGGCCACCATCTTGAAAGCCGCCATATTGGATCAAGGGCAAGTTTTTTCTCCAATGGGAAGGTGGTCGTGAAGAACATCAAAGAAGACCAGAACTGTGTGAACCACAAGAGATATTGCAAATTTGAGACAGTTCTGGTCTTTTTTGATGTTCTACACGATCACCTTCCCATTGGAAACACTTGACCTTGATCCAATATGACGGCTTTAAGATGGGGACCATGTTTGGGACATAGTCTAAAGGATAGACCCCCTCACCCGATACTTACTAGGGTATTCAGATCCGTCATTGATTCAATATGGCGGCTTTCAAGATAGGGACCATGTTTGGGACACAGCCTAAAAGATAGACCCCCTCACCAGTTACTTGCTGGAGTATTTAGATACATCACTGATCCAATATGACGGCTTTAGGCATCGAGGGACCCATGGTTTCCTGTAAGCGTATTACAGTCTGATCAGAACCTCACGTCGCTACGCTTTCAGTAGTGTATTACAGTCTGTTCAGACCCACCGGTCGCCCCCTACGCTTCCTGTAGTGTATCACAGGTCTGTCAGAACCACACAGTGCGCCCATACGCTTCCTGTAGTGTATTTACAGTCTGTCTGAACCACCGTCGCCCCCTACGCTTCCTGTAGTGTATTTACAGTCTGTCAGAACCACCGTCGCGTACGCTTTGCCTGTTAGTGTATTACAGTCTGTGCTGAACCCACCGTCGCCCTACGAGCTCCGGTAGTGTATTACAGTCTGTCAGAACGCCGTTCGCCCATACGCTTTCCTGGTAGTGTATTACAGTCGTGTCTGAACCACCGTCGCCCTACAGCTTCCTGTAGTGGTATTACAGTTCTGATCAGAAACCGCCGATCGCCTACGCTTCCTGTAGTGTATTACAGTCTGTCAGAACCACCGTTTATATGTATATATAGATGGTTTTGTAGGGTAATGATGATGTGCTCACTGTCACTGTATCCCACATGTAGAGATGAAGCCAGGCTGAAAAAAAGAGAAACATCAGTAAATAAAAAATCCACAGTGAGTGTGTTATGGCGAGAGTGAGTTGGGAGTGTGTAACAGGATTACGCATGTCCAACATGTTTCTGCAGCGTGTTCTCACGGAGCTGCGCTATATAGACTCTGCTCAGACTGATCGTCCTCCATTTACAACCACTACTGACCCAGATACACACACACACACACTCACACACACACACACACATACACACACACACACATACACACACTCACACAGGGCCGGCAAAATGGGTCACATGGAATTAACACAACTTAGATCATTTCAGATTTACTCAACATCTCCTCCAAGCAAAAACACACACACACACAGGCTGGTTTTAGGACAGCGTCAGGACTGAGGTACATTTATCCCATATGTATTACCTTTATATAGTTATTGTAGTATGTAGTAACTGCTGTATATATTTATTGCTATATATACTGTAGTTACTGCTGTATATAATAACTGCTGTATATAGTTACTGTTGTATATACTGTAGTTACTGCTGTATATAGTTACTGTTGTATATACTGTAGTTACTACTGTATATAGTTACTGTTGTATATACTGTAGTTACTACTAGTATATCGTAATGCCGATATAGGTTTATTGCTGATATATACTGTAGTTACAGCTGTACTGGTTAGTTCATGCTGTGTATAGTTACTACTGTTATATTACTTTACTACTTTATATATTTACTGCTGTATATAGTTACTACTTTATAGAGTTACTGCTGTGTATATATTTAAAACAAACTGGATAGTATGTCTACTGCTGTGTATAGTTAAAATTGTATTATGGTTATACTATTTATATAGTAACTGGCCTGTGTATTTAGTTACTACTTTATATATTCACTTGCTGTGTATATTTAAAACTGTATATAGTTACTACTTTATATAGTTACTGCTGTGTATAGTTACTACTTTATATATTTACTGCTGTGTATATTTAAAACTGTATATAGTTACTACTTTATATAGTTACTGCTGTGTATAGTTACTACTTTATATATTTACTGCTGTGTATATTTAAAACTGTATATAGTTACTACTTTATATAGTTACTGCTGTATATATTTAAAACTGTATGCTGTTTACTTGCCTGTTGTAAAGTTAAAACTGTATATTAGTTACTTACTTTATTATAGTAGTTTCTGCTGGATAAGTTACTACCTTTATATATTTTATCTGCTGTGTGGTTTATTTAAAACTGTATATAGTTACTACTTTATATAGTTACTGCTGTGTATAGTTACTACTTTATATATTTATGCTGCATGGAGTGTAGATTTAAAACTGCTATATTCGTTTATACTTTTATATAGTTACTGCTGTGTATAGTTACTACTTTATATATTTTATTGCTGTGTATATTTAAAACTGTATATAGTTACTACTTTATATATCTACTGCTGTGTATATTAAACTGTTATATAGATGGCTACTTTACTATACGTTGCTGCTGTGTATTAGTTATACTTTATATTATTGTATGCTGTGGTATATTTAAAACTGTATATAGTTACTACTTTATATAGTTACTGCTGTATATATTTAAAACTGTATATAGTTACTACTTTATATATTTACTGCTGTGTATATTTAAAACTGTATATAGTTACTACTTTATATAGTTACTGCTGTGTATATTTAAAACTGTATATAGTTACTACTTTATATAGTTACTGCTGTGTATAGTTACTACTTTATATATTTACTATTGTGTATATTTAAAACTGTATATAGTTACTACTTTATATAGTTACTGCTGTGTATATTTAAAACTGTATATAGTTACTGCTGTGTATAGTTAAAACTGTATATAGTTACTACTTTATATATTTACTGCTATATATAATTAATGTTGTATATAGTTACTGCTGTATGTAGTTACTGCTGTATATAGTTACTATTGTATATAGATATTGCTTTATATAGTTACTGCTTTATATAGTTACTACTTTATATATTTACTGCTGCATATAGTTACTGCTGTATTCTTAATGCTGTATATAGTTACTACTGTATATATTTACTGCTGTATTCTTAATGCTGTACATAGTTACTGCTGTATATATTTTACCTGCTGGATATAGTTGATTACGGTTATTTCATTAATTGCTGTAAATATAGTTACTGCTGTATATATTTACTGCTGTATATAGTTACTACTGTATTCTTAATGCTGTATATAGTTAAAGGCTGTTTATATTTACTGATGTTTATAGTTACTACTGTATTCTTAATGCTGTGGATATAGTTACTACTGTATTACGTATCGCTGTATATAGGTTTACTGCATGTATTCTAATGTGTATATAGCTAGGCTGCTTATATATTTTTGCTGTATACTGATACTACAGTATTTCTTAATGCTGGTATTATAGTTTACTGCTGTATTATATTTTACTGCTTGTATATAGTTTCTACTGTAATCTTTAATGCGTGTATATTGTGTTGACTTACTGTATTCGTAATTTGCTGTATATTAGTGACTGCGTGTATATATTTTACTGCTGTTATATAGTTACTACTGTATTCTTAATGCTGTATATAGTTACTGCTGTATATATTTATGTGCCTGTATATCGTTACTATGTATCTTTTAATGCTGTCTATAGTTACTACTTTATTCTTAATGCTGTATATAGTTACTACTGTATTCTTAATTGTGTGTATAGTTACTGCTGTATATATTTACTGCTGTATATAGTTACTACTGTATTCTTAATGCTGTATATAGTTACTGCTGTATATATTTACTGCTGTATATAGTTACTACTGTATTCTTAATGCTGTATATAGTTACTGCTGTATATATTTATTGCTGTATATAGTTACTACTGTATTCTTAATGCTGTATATAGTTACTACTGTATTCTTAATGCTGTATATAAGTTACTGCGTGTCATCTATATTTACTGTGTAGTATAGTTACTGCTGGGTATATATTTACTGCTGTATATTGTAACGACATGTAATCTTAATGCTGTCGTATAGTTACTGCTGTATATATCTTTATGCTGTATTTAGATTACTACGGTATTCTTAATGCTGTATGATAGTTTACTACTGTTATTCTTATGAGGTAGATACAGTTACTACTGCTATTTTCGTAATGACTGGTATATACGGTAAACTACTGTATTTTCTTAATGACTGTTATATAGTTACTGCCTGTATATAGTTTACTGCTGTGTTTATACGTTTACTACATGTATTTCTTAATGCTGATATATAGTTACTGCTGGTAGTATAGTTTAAGCTGCTGGTGTATAGTTACAACTGTATTCTGAATTGCTGCTATATAGTTAATGCTTGCTGTATATATTTACTGCTGTATTATCGTTTACTACTGTATTTCGGTATTGCTGTATATAGTTACTTGCTGTATATATTTACGGCTGTATATAAGTTTACTACTGTATTCTTAATGCTGTATATAGTTACTACTGTATTCTTAATGCTGTATATAGTTACTGCTGTATATATTTACTGCTGTATTCTTAATGCTGTATATAGTTACTGCTGTATATATTTATTGCTGTATATAGTTACTACTGTATTCTTAATGCTGTCAATAGTTACTACTGTATTCTTAATGCTGTATATAGTTACTACTGTATTCTTAATTGTGTATATAGTTACTGCTGTATATTTTACTGCTGTATATAGTAACTACTGTATTCTTAATGCTGTATATAGTTACTGCTGTATATATGTATTGCTGTATATAGTTACTACTGTATTCTTAATGCTGTATATAGTTACTACTGTATTCTTAATGCTGTATATAGTTACTGCTGTATATATTTACTGCTGTATATAGTTACTACTGTATTCTTAATGCTGTATATAGTTACTACTGTATTCTTAATGCTGTATATAGTTACTGCTGTATATATTTACTGCTGTATATAGTTACTGCTGTATATATTTACTGCTGTATATAGTAACTGCTGTATATATTTACTGCTGTATATAGTTACTGCTGTATATATTTACTGCTGTATATAGTTACTGCTGTATATATTTACTGCTGTATATAGTAACTACTGTATTCTTAATGTTGTATATAGTTACTACTGTATTCTTAATGCTGTATATAGTTACTACTGTATTCTTAATGCTGTATATAGTTACTACTGTATTCCGTATGCTGTATATAGTTACTGCTGTATATAGTTACTATTTTATATACTTACTGCTGTATATATTTAATGCTGTATATAGTTACTACTGTATTCTTAATGTTGTATATAGTTACTACTGTATTCTTAATGCTGTATATAGTTACTGCTGTATTCCGTATGCTGTGTATAGTTACTGCTGTATATAGTTACTATTTTATATACTTACTGCTGTATATATTTAATGCTGTATATACTTACTGCTGTATATATTTAATGCTGTATATAGTTACTACTGTATATATTTACTGCTGTATATAGTTACTACTGTATTCTTAATGCTGTATATAGTTACTACTGTATATATTTACTGCTGTATATAGTTACTACTGTATTCTTTAATGCTTGTTATATTGTTATCTACTGTAATATATTTTACTGCTGTATATAGTTACTACTGTATTCTTAATGCTGTATATAGTTAGTACTGTATATAGTTACTGCTGTATATAGTTACCGTTGGACTTCACCTGGACGGAGTTAACACTGTTCCTGTTACGCGACCCAGATAAACAATACTCTGACTGTATATCCAGTCGCGGAGCGGAAGTGTCGTTCATTAAATCGTAAACGTGTGCTTATGCTAATTAATTATCGTTTCGAGCCCCATTAAATGTCCCTGAGGCATTCTGGGAAAGCAAGCCGGCTGCAGCTGTCAGTCCCGCTGAGGGATTACGGTGCAGAGATCTTACCGGTGTGAAGCTCTCTAGGAGGCGCAGATCCTCTGAAGACAGCGTAGCTACATAATCACTGTTGCTAAGCTGCTATTGCCAAAACCTGAGCCCATAAAATCCCACCAGAGGAACAACTGGCCCTTGACCGTGGCTCCCTGCTGCTCCTTATTGGGCTGGCACGACAATATTCGGAATACATTCGGGCCCTCACTGGAGCAGGTCAGCAGAACACTAACCAGCGAATCTCTCAGCCACCATGTCCATGTGGGCCCCACGTAGGTTAAAGATGGGCTGCCCCCTTTAAGCAACACAGTTGCGGCCCAGAAAGATTTCTCCATTGGCTCCATATGGGCCCTGTGTGTGTTTTTGCCCACTAATGGGGCCATTCTGGGCTGTAAGTGGGACCCCTGTGAACGATCATCCACTGGCCCCACAGTGGAACCAGAAATAACTGTAACCCTGTTGGGACCACAAATGTAGACTAACTGGGCCTCAAGACAAAGAGCCAAATGGTTCCTACAGCTGTAGCCTAATTGGGGCCTACAATGACAGCCAAACTGGACCCCACCGTGGCAATTCACCTCGGTCCTACAACTGTATCTTAATCGGGCCCCATAACTTTTACCCAAGGTTATAACCCATCTGGGATCCAAAGCTATAACCCAAATGGTGACCAAAATAATACTCCAACTGGGGTCCAACCTTGGGACCCAACTGAGACCCAAAGTTATAACCCAACTGGGGTAAAAACTTATATCCCAACTGGGATCAAAAGTTCTAACCCAACTGGAGTCCAAAGTTATGACCCAACTGAGATTAAAAAAGTATACCCCAACCGGGACCCAAAGTTCTAACCCAACTGGAGTCCAAAGTTATGACCCAACTGGGTTTAAAAATGTATACCCCAACTGGGACCCAAAGTTCTAACCCAACTGGAGTCCAAAGTTATAACACAACTGGGGTAAAAACGAATATGGGATCCAAAGTTAAGTCCAAAGTTACATACCCAAACTGGGGTTATAATGTCTACCCCACACTGGCGATCCAATAGTTATAACCAACTGGGCGACCCATAAGTTTACAACCCATTGGAAAAGCTCCATAGTTACATACCCTACTGCGAGTCCAATGTTATAGCCCAACTGGGACCCAAAGTTACAACCCAACTGGGACCCAAAGTTACAACCCAACTGGAGTCCAAAGTTACAACCCAACTGGAGTCCAAAGTTACAACCCAACTGGAGTCCAATGTTATAGCCCAACTGGGACCGAAAGTTATAACCCAACTGGGACTCAAAGTTAAAACAAATAATAATCCAACTGGCACCTATTAATGTTATTAATGTGTTACTAATACCTTGTAAAGTGTTTATAACCTAACAAATAATCTCTAATTAATACAGACTTATTCTAAAGTGGTACTCACAGTTACATATGCATCTATTAGTAGTAATATTTTAATTAATAAATATTTAATTAATGACATAATCAGTAATTATAATAAATAATTCATCAATTCTACTTTGTTTATACTTATAACCTACAATATTATGATTACGATTAATAACTCAAGTGGAAAAACTTGCATTGCAGCACAAGTACTGCTGATATAATTATTAACTCTCATTAGCATAACTTATTAATTAATAATTAAGCTCCTTTGAAGGGGCCTGTTGTTCTAAAGGGCTACCAGACTGACCGTTACCATAGCGCTGACCTTCACCTCGATGAAGGCAGAGTGCTGTGGTAAAGGTCAGCGGTGGTCCACGCAGTGCAGGTCAGTCCCGTCTCGTCTGGACAGGGTCCTCACAGCGTAGAGAAACAAGCTCAGCCACACACACTCCGGTTCCGCGTGTTCTGCGCTCCGGTTCCATTTTTGGAAAGAGGCTTCAGAACATTCGGTCAACACCATGCGCTCGCACGGCCGGGCAGGAACAGCAGGTTGCCCTGGTTACTGACTCTATGGGATGGCAGCCTGATATGATGGAACAGAATTAAAGTGGCTTTCATCTGGAACAACACCCCCCCCACAGACCCCCGTCACCCCCCCTTCCCTCGCCCCCCGACAACCACACAGCCGACTTCATTCTGTTCTGAACATGAACTACACATTAACCACACATCACTACCCCCTCAGAGAGAGAGAGAGAGAAGAGAGCGACCAGTGAGGAAGAGAGTGAGAGAGGGAGAGAGTGAGAGAGGGAGAGAGGCGGGGAGAGTGGACAGAGATGACGAGAGAGAGAGAGAGAGAGTAGAGACAGGAGAGAGAGAGAGCGAGAGAGAGGAGAGATGGATACAGCAGATGAGAGACAGAGAGAGAGATTTACCGCGAGAGATACAGAGAGAGAGACAGAGAGATACAGAGACAGAGAGAGAGAGACAGACGGAGAGAGAGGAGAGAGACAGAGAGCGAGAGAGACAGAGAGAGGACAGCAAAGAGAGAGTGAGAGGAGGAGAGAGAGACAGAGAGAGAGGGAGTGACGAGAGAGACAGAGAGAGAGAGAGAGAGAGAGAGGAAGAGCGGTGTGAGACATGAGAGAAGAGACAGAGAGATGAGAGTCACACCACACGCCCCTACGGCTTTCCTGTAGTGGATTACAGTCTGTCAGAATGGTCAGCTCGCTACGCTTTCACTGGTAGTGTATTTACAGGTCTATCAGAACCACCGTCGCTACTGCTTCCTGTAGTGTATTACAGTCTGTCAGAACCATCATCGCTACGCTTCCTGTAGGTGTATTTACAGTCTGTTCAGATCCACCGTCGACCCTCTACGCTTCGGTTAGTGTATTACAGTCTGGTCTGAACCACCGTCGCCCCTACGCTTCCTGTCGTGCTATTACAGTCTGTCATAGAAACACCGTCGACACTCCGCTTCCTGTTGTTCTTACAGGTCTGGTCAGAAACCACCAGTCGGCTACGCTTCCTGTAGTGTATTACAGTCTGTCAGAAAACACACGTCGCCCCCTACTGCTTCATGTAGTGTATTTACAGTTCGTCAGAACACCACCGTAGCCCTACGCTTCCTGTAGGTACTACAGTCTGTTCAGATATCCACCGATCGCGACGCTGCCTGTAGTGTACTACAGTCTGTCCGGATCCACCGTCGCCCCCTACGCTTCGCTGAGTGTATTACAGTCTGTCCGAACCAACCCTCGCTTACGCTTTTCCTGTAGTTGTATTACAGTCTGGTCGGAACCACCGGCGCCCTACGCTTACGTGTAGCTGTCATTTACAGTCTGTCAGAACCACGTCGCCCCTAACGCTTCCTGTAGTGTATTTACCGTCTGTCAGAACCACCGTCGCACACCCTCCGCTTACCTGTAGTGTCTTTTACAGTCTTGTCAGAACCAACGCATCGCCCCCTACGCGTCCTGGTAGTGTATTACAGTCTATCAGAACCACCAGGTCGCCCCCTACGCTTCAATGTAGTGTATTTACAGTCTGTCTGAGCCACCGTCGCCCATACGCTTCCTGTTAGTGTTATTACAGTCTGTCAGGAACCACCGTCAGCACGCTACGCTTCTGTAGTGTATTACCAGTCTGTCACGAAACCCACCGCGCGCCCTACGCTTCCTGTTAGTGTATCTCCAGCTCTGTCAGAAACCCACGTCTCACCCTGACGCTTCCTGTTAGTGTATTACAGTCTGTCAGACGACCACTGCTGACGCCTCTACGCTTACTGTAGTGTACTACAATCTGTCAGGAAACCACCGTCGACCACCTACGCTTCCTGGTAGTGTATTTACAGTCTGTCAGAAACCACAGTTCCGCTACGTTCCTGTAGTGTACTTACCAGTCTGTCAGAAACCTCCGTCGCCCCCTTCGCTTCCTGGTATTTGTTGTATTTACAGTCAGTCAGAAACCACCGTCGCACCACTACGCTTCCTGTAGTGTATTTTACAGTCTGTCAGAACCACCGTCGCCCCTACGCTCCTGTAGTGTATTTACAGTCTGTCAGCCCACCGTCGCCCCCTACGTCTTCCTGATAGTGTTCTACAGTCTCTTCAGTTAGAACCACCGGTCGCACCCTTACGCTTCCTGTAGTGTACTACAGTACTGTCAGAACACCGTCGCCCCCTACGCTTCCTGTTAGTGTACTACCGTACTGTCCGAACACACGCGCACCTCCTACGCTTCCTGTAGTGTATTACAGTCTGTTCGACCCACCCTCCGACTACGCTTCCTGTAGTGTGTATTTACAGTCTGTCAGAACCACCGGAGCCCCTACGCTTCCTGTAGAGTATTACAGTCTGTCAGGAAACCACCGTCGCCCCTACGCTTCCTTCCTGTAGATGAATTTACAGTCTGTCAGATACCACCGTCCGCCCCTACGCTTCTGTAGGGTATTACCAGTCTCGTCAGAACCACCGTCGCTACGCTTCTGTAGTGTATTACCAGTCTATCAGGAACACCGTCGCCCCCTACGCTTCCTGTAGTGTATTACAGTCTGTCAGAACCACCGTCGCCCCCTACGCTTCCTGTAGTGTATTACAGTCAGGCTGAGGTGCTGTAAAGTGTTAATACCGTACGGGTTGGTGGAGTGTACAGCGTGTGTGTGTTTAAAGGAAAAAACTCTCTGAATTCTTAAAGTCTTTGTAGAAGATTAATAATTTTTAGAACATAATATTTTCTTTTGCTCTATTTCCATTTCTATTTTTGTTCCACCTTCTTCTCCAATCACTGATTCTATTAATTACTCTCACTATACTGTAATGAGAATAAGAGAGAGAGAGAGAGAGAGAGAGAGAGATACAGAGATAGAGAGAGAGAGAGAGAGAATGGATGGGGAAATGGACAAAGCAAAGTAGACACAGAAGATACAGTTAGAGGAAGAAAAGACAAAAAGAAAGGAAGAAAGAAAGAAAGAGATAAAGAATGAAGTAATGAGAGAATAAGAAATAGAGACACACAAATAAAAGACAAAAGAAAGACAGAAGAGAGAGAGACTAAAGAGAGAGAGAGAGAGACCAAGAGAAAGAGAGAGAATGGGAGAAAGGGAAAGAGGGAGAGAGAAAAGAAGTAGAAGATAGAATAACAGAGAAAAGAGAAGAACACGAAAGGTGGAGAGAGAGGAGATGCGAGAGACGAGAGAGAGAGAGAGAGAGATACAGAGAGAGAGGAGAGAGAGAGAGAGAGAGAAGAGAGAAGAGTGAGGAGAGAGAGAGAGATGAGAGAGAGAGAGAGATGAGAGGAGAGTGAGAAAGAGAGATGGAGAAGAGAGGAAGAGAGTGAGAGAGAGACAGAGAGGGAGAGGAGACAGAGACAGAGAGAGAGAGGATGAGGAGGAGAGAAGAGAAAAAGAGAGGAGGGAGAGAGAGAGAGAAGGAGAGAGAAACTGAGAAAAGAGAAAGAGAGGAGATGAGAGAGAGAAAGACAGAGAGAGAGACAGAGAGAGAATGAGAGAGACGAGAGAGACAGAGAGAGACAGAGGAGAGCGAGAGAGAGTAGAGGAGGAGGATGAGAGAGGAGAGAGGAGAGAGAGATGAGAGAGATGAAATGAGAGAGGAGGGAGGAGAGACGGAGAGTAGGAGCTGAGACGAGAGAGGGAACAGGAGACGAGAGAGAGAGAGACAGAGAGAGAGAGGAGAGAGCGAGGATGAAGAGATGGAGAGACGGAAGGAGGAGAGAGAAGGAGAGGACGAGGAGAGAGACAGAGAGAGCGGAGAGAGGATAATGACGGATGAGTGAGAGTAAGAGAGAAGTAGTGAGAAGAGACGGTGAGAGCGACGAGACGAAAGATGAGGAGAGAGACAGAGAGGGAGAGGAGAGAGAGAGAGAGAGATGAGAGAGAGAGACAGATGAGAGCGGGAGAGAAAGAGAGAGAGGAGAGAGTGAGAAGAGGGAGAGAGAGAGGAGAGGAAAGGGAGAGGAGAGGGAGAGAGAGTGTGGAGAGAGAGAGAAAGGACGGACTGAGAGAGAGAGAGAAGTAGAGCAGCGGGACAGGCAGTGTCTGACTCAGCATTATGTCACCACATTCAGAACCCACGCACAACACACACACACACATACACACACACACACACACACACACACATACACACACACACACACACACGCACAACACACACACACACACACACACACACACACACACACACACACACACCATACACACACACACACACATTAAACCCTTCATATCTGAATCCATAACATCTTCATCTCCTTCATTATAATCTTACATAAACACCACCGGCCTCGGAGGGGAACTCCACTGAATTTTCTAAATTTCTGTGTAATTAATCAGCGCAGATGTAAACAGAGTCGTTCAGAGTGGGTTCTGTGTGAAACTCTCTGTTCTAGATACAGTCAGAACCGTTCACAGTGGAAGTGAATGGCACCAGACGTCCACCTCTAAAACCACTGGTGGGTTTGATAGTAAATACAATGTGTATATTTGTGTTGTAGACATGGAGACCCCTGGTTCCCATCTCCACCACTGTGAACACCATCTGAACCCGTTCACACCAAGACTGTCAATCTCTCTGTTTACACCTCAAACACTGAATTATGTAGATAAACGGGTGGAATTCCCCTTTGAGAAACACTCATTTCATAAACGTAGCTGTTGAACAAGTTTCATATTTAACAGCACCAGTCAGTCCTAGTTGTTCTGAACTTCAGAAGAGTTTTAGATTCAAAAGTACTTCGTCAGTCATGATTTATGATGGGGGTCAAATAGTCCAGGGTTCAGGTTTTAGATATAGCCATGAGCACAGCTCACGTCCTGGTGGGGTCAGTTATATGTCAAGGGTGTTTCAGGTTTTAGATTTAGCAGTACCAGTCAGTCCTGGTGGGTCAGTTATAAAAAGTCAAGGGTTCAGGTTTTAGATTTAGCAGTACCAGTCAGTCCGGGTAGGTCAAGTCTGAAAGTCGAGGGTTCAGGTTTTAGATTTAGAAGTACCAGTCAGTCCTGGTAGGTCAAGTCTGAAAGTCGAGGGTTCAGGTTTTAGATTTAGCAGTACAAGTCAGTCCTGGTGGGTCAGTTGGTTCTTATGGACAGTCAGGGTTCAGGTTTTAGATTTAGAAGTTCCAGGTGGTCCTGGTAAGGTTGGGTCTAAAAGTTGAGGGTTCAGTTTTCAGATATAACAGGACCAATCGATCCTGATCAACTTGGGTCTGCAAGTCAAAGGTTTAGGTTTCAGGTTTAGCAGTACCACTCGGTCCTGGTCGGGTTGATTTGGAAAGTTGATGATTCAGTGTTCAGATGTAGCAGTACCAGTCAGTCCTTGTTGGGACAAGTCTGAAAGTCGAGGATTCAGCTTTTACGATTACCAGCAACTGTTGATCATGGTGTGTCGAGTCTGAAAGTCGAGGGCTCAGGTTTTAGATTTAGCAGTACCAGTCAGTCCTGGTAGGTCAAGTCTGAAAGTCAAGGGTTCAGGTTTTAGATTTAGAAGTTCCAGGTGGTCCTGGTAAGGTTGGGTCTAAAATTTGAGGGCTCAGTTTTCAGATATAACAGTACCAATCGATCCTGATCATCTCTTGGGTCTTGCAAGTCCATAGGTTTGTAGGTTTCAGGTTTAGCAGTACCACTCAGTCCTGGTCGGGTTTGTTCGGAAAGTTGATGATTTAGTGTTCAGATGTAGCAGTACCAGTCAGTCGTGTTTGGGACCAAGTTATGGAAAGGCGAGGGTTTTCACGCTTTTTTACGATTACCAGCAACTGTTGATCATGGTGTGTCGGGTCTGAAAGTCAAGGGCTCAGGTTTCAGATTTAGCAGTACCAGTCAGTCAGTCCTGATCAGGTTGGGTCACAAAATTGCAGGTACAGTCAAGGTCCTTAGTGGGTGCCAGACAGATGGGACATTCCATTTCTGAAGTTGTGCAGACACTTAACATTCCTGGATCCACAGTGTCATGTGTGCAGCTGGAATACGGAATTCCATAGAAGGCATTAGAACCCACAGAGAACAACACAGTGACTGCCAGCAGGTGCTTAATGATGGTAACTGGTGACTCTGGCAGAAAGGCCCCACATATCCTGCAGATACCTCTCCTGGGCTTGTGAGGTTGCTAACTGGACCCTAGAGGTCTGAGGAGTCACAGTTGTTTCAGGCTAATGGTCGGGTTCCTGTGTGGCACGGACCCCATGAAGTCATGAGCCTCAGTTGTCAACAAGGCACTGTGCAGGCTGATGGCCACCATGGATTCTCATTGGGTACACGGGTCCACCTTATCACTTCACTGACCAGTGTGCATTACACTTCACTGCTTGATGACCATTTGCAGCCCATCATGTACCCCCACAATGATGAAATATTTAGGAGTACCAGTCAGTCCTGGCTGGGTCAGGTCTGAAAATTGAAAGCCCAGCTTTTAGATTTAGCAGTACCAGTCGGTTCTGGTTGGGTCGAGTCTCAAAAGTTAAGGGGCTCAGGTTTCAGATTTAGCAGTACCAGTACTGGTTATGGTTGGGTCAAGTCTGAAAGTTGACGGGCTCAGTTTTTCAAGATATAGCGATTAGATACAGTCGGATGCTGGTTGGGGTCGGAGTCTCAAAAGTTGAGGGCTCAGGTTTCAGATTTAGACAAGTACCAGATCGAGTTATGGTTGGTGTCAAGTTCTGAAACAGGTTGAGGGCTCAGTTTTCAGATATAGCAGTACCAGTTGGGTTAAGTCTGGTCGGGTCGAGTCTCAAAAGTTGAGGGCTCAGGTTTCAGATTTAGACTAGAGTACCAGTCGGATCTGGTTGGGTCGAGTCTCAAAAGTTGAGGGCTCAGGTTTCAGATTTAGCAGTACCAGTCGGTTATGGTTGGGTCAAGTCTGAAAGTTGAGGGCTCAGTTTTCAGATATAGCAGTACCAGTTGGGTTAAGTCTGGTCGGGTCGAGTCTGAAGGTCGAGGGTTAGGTTTTTAAATATAGCAGTACCAGTTGGGTTAAGTCTGGTCGGGTCGAATCTGGTTGGGTCGAGGGTTGGGGTTTCAGATATACCAGGACCAGTTGGGCTGAGTCTGGTTGGGTCGAGTCTAAAGGTCGAGGTTGAGTTTTCAGATATAGCAGTACCAGTTGGGTCGAGTCTGGTTGGGTTGAGTCTGGTTGGGTCGAGTCTGAAGGTTAGAGTTGAGTTTTCAGATATAGCAGTACCAGTTGGGTCGAGTCTGGTTGGGTTGAGTCTGGTTGGGTCGAGTCTGAAGGTTAGAGTTGAGTTTTCAGATATAGCAGTACCAGTTGGGTTGGTTCTGGTTGGGTCTCAAAGTTGCAGGTACAGTGAAGGTCCTTGATTTTCACACCTGTGCAGAACTACAGAGTTACTGTATGACCTTCCGTCCTCTCCTCCCTCTAAATCCACACAGCAGTATGAATGAGAACCTCTGCAGATACACCTCACTCTCACTATCACCCCCAGTCCCTCCCCTGCACGTACACCTCGCTCACTCAGGTGTGAAATTAATGCTTAATATCCTACAAGGAGACATCATGGAACATCATTCACCCACTCAAACTCTCTCTCTCTCTCTCTCTCTCTCCCTGCTCCCTCCTCCGCTGTCTTCATTGCTCTCTCTCTCCCCTCTCTCACCCTCCTCTGCTGTCTTAATCACTCTCTCTCTCTCCCTCTCTGCTACTGTCTTTATCACCCTCTCTCGCTCCCTCCCCTCTACTTCCTTATTTTTTCTCTTTCTGTTTTCTCAGTGTTCTTGCTATCTCTCTCTCTTTCTCTGTTCTCTCTTTCTCTGTGTTATCTCTCTATCTCTCTCAGTGTGTCTCTTTCTGTCTCTGTCTCTCTCTCTCTGTCTGTTATATATCTCCCCCTCTCTCTCTCTCGCTCTCTCTGTTATCTCTGTCTCTTTATTATCTCTCTGTCTCTCTCTGTCTGTGTTATCTCTCTGTCTCTCTCTGTTATCTCTCTGTCTCTCTCTGTCTCTCTGTTATCTCTCTGTCTCTCTCTGTCTCTCTGTTATCTCTCTGTCTCTCTGTCTGTGTTATCTCTCTGTGTCTGTTATCTCTCTGTCTCTCTGTCTCTCTCTGTCTCTCTGTTATCTCTCTGTCTCTCTGTTATCTCTCTGTCTCTCTGTTATCTGTGTCTCTCTCTGTCTCTCTGTTATCTCTCTGTCTCTCTGTCTCTCTGTTATCTCTCTGTCTCTCTGTCTGTGTTATCTCTCTGTGTCTGTTATCTCTCTGTCTCTCTCTGTCTCTCTGTTATCTCTCTGTCTCTCTGTTATCTCTCTGTCTCTCTGTCTCTCTGTTATCTCTCTGTCTCTCTGTTATCTCTCTGTCTCTCTCTGTCTCTCTGTTATCTCTCTGTCTCTCTGTTATCTCTCTGTCTGTGTTATCTCTCTGTGTCTGTTATCTCTCTGTCTCTCTGTCTCTCTGTTATCTCTCTGTCTCTGTCTCTCTGTTATCTCTCTATCTGTCTGTTATGTCTCCGTCTCTCTGTCTGTGTTATCTCTCTGTGTCTGTTATCTCTCTGTCTCTCTCTGTCTCTCTGTTATCTCTCTGTCTCTCTCTGTCTCTGTGTTATCTCTCAGTATCTCTCTCTGTCTCTGTGTTATCTCTCTGTCTCTGTGTTATCTCTCTCTGCATCTGTCTCTGTTATCTCTCTGTCTCTCTCTCTGTCTGTTATCTCTCTCTCTGTGTCTCGCTCTCTCTTTCTATCTCTGTATCTCTCTCTGTCTCTGTGTTATCTCTCTGTCTCTCTCTTTCTCTGTCTCTGTGTCTCTCTTTCTCTTTCTGTCTCTCTCTGTATCTCTCTGTCTGTGGGTGGAAGTGATTATGAGAGATATTAAAGTTAAAAGTTAAAGATCCCCATAAAAACTAACAAGACACATGTGAGTTATCAACCAGAGTAACAAATAACAATAAACTACAGATGAGATGAGCGAGACGAGACGGAGAGAGAGAGAGAGAAGCGAGAGAGGAAAGAGATGAGAGAGAGAGAGAGAGAGAGAAGGAGAGAGAGAGAGAGAAAGAGAAGGAGAGAGAGGGAGAGAGAGAGAAGGGATGAGAGAGAGGATCTGAGTAGACGTGAGAGAGAGAGAGAGAGAACGGAGAGGGAGATTGTGCGGAGAGAGAGAGAGAGGTGAGAGAGAGAGAGAGGAGGAGAGAGAGAGAGAGGAGGTTGTTGAGAGAGAGAGGAGAGATGAAGAGAGAGAGAGGAGGGCCAGAGAGAGAGGGAGAGAGAGAGAGAAGGGAGAGAGGTGAGAGAGAGTGAGAGGCGAGATGAGAGGAGAGAGAGAGGAGAGTGAGAAGGAAGGAGAGAGAGAGAGGACGCAGAGAGTGAGGAGAGAGACGAGAGGAGGCGAAGAGGGTTGAGCGAAGAGAGAGAGAGAGAGAGAGAGGAGATGAAGAGGAAGAGATGGTGACGAGATGATGAGTGAGAGGCGAGAGCGAGAGAGATGACGAGAGCGACGAGAGGCGAGAGAGAGAGAGAGAGAGAGACTGATGGATAGCAGGGTCTGACTGGTTGGAGGAAGGAGAGTAATTACTCTGTTTGAGTGTTTCTGTTTGGT
>CM038726.1:1298343-1313343 GCA_021613375.1 Megaleporinus macrocephalus
ACTCTAAGAGTTATGGTGAGACTACAGGAGTTATTGTGAGACTACGGGAGTTAATATGAGACTACAGGAGTTCATATGAGGCTGTAGGAGTTATTGTGAGACTACATGAGTTATTGTGAGATTTTGGGAGGTGGAATGAGACTAAGAGTTATTGTGAGACTACAGGAGGTATTGTGAGATTTTGGGAGTTAGTATGAGACTAAGAGTTATTGTGAGACTACAGGAGTTAATATGAGGCTACAGGAGTTAATATGAGGTTATAGGAGTTATTGTGAGACTACAGGAGTTATTATGAGAGTTTGGGAGTTAGTATGAGACTCTAAGAGTTATTGGGAGACTACAGGAGTTATTGTGAGACGCTAATGTAAGGAGACAGTCTGAGCGCAGGTGCTGTAATTGAGCGTCAGGTGGAACAGCTGCTGAAGAGAGCTGGATGAGAACTCCAGACTCGGCGTTTGATCAGTGATCAGAAGTGAGACGTTTGTTGTGATGCACTGAAAATAGAGAGTGCAGCGGAGAGAAAGACACGCAAGAGAAAAGTTCACTTCAAACACACTTACATACTACTTTCTCTTACTCCCTGACCTACATCCTCTCTCTCTCTCTCTCTCTCTCTCTCTCTCTCTCTCTCTCTCTCTCTCTCGTATGATGTGCTGATCTGTAAGGTGTGCCATGTCTCTCGAGTTCTGTGCTTTTCTCCTCCACTCAGAATGAAAAGGATGTTTTTTCTCTATTTTGTCGTTTTGTAATCCGCCCGCTCCTCACACCATCCGAGCAGTCACACCTCATAAACCACCCAGTGTTTGACACACAAAGAGAGAGCAAGAGAGAGGAAGAGAGAGAGACAGAGAGAGAGACAGAGAGAGAGTGAGAGCAAGAAAGGGACTGAGAGCTAAGAGAGTGTGAGAGAGAAGAGAGAGAGGGAAAGAGAAAGAGAGACACAGATACAGTGAGAGACAGGAAGAGACAGTGAGAGAGAGACTGCGAGAGAGGGACAGACAGTAAGAGACAGGCGGTGAGATATATACAGGGAGACAGTGAGAGAGAGGCAGTGAGAGTGTGACAGTGATGGACATACAGTGAGAGACAATGCAACAGACAGTGAGAGACTGTGAGACAAACAATGAGAGAGATACAGTGAAATACAAACAGTGAGATACAGTGAGAAAAAAATGGTGAGATAGAGTGAGAGACAGTGAGAGAGATACAGTGAAATACATACAGTGAGATACAGTGAGAGAGAAATGGTGAGATAGAGTGAGATTCATACAGTAAGAGACAGTGAGATACAGAGAGTGACAGACAGTGAGATATATACAGTGAAACAGTGAGAGAGAGGCAATGGGAGAGTGACAGTGATGGACATACAGTGAGAGACAATGCAACAGACAGTGAGAGACTGTGAGACAAACAATGAGAGAGATACAGTGAAATACAAACAGTGAGATACAGTGAGAGAGACAGTGAGATTCATACAGTGAGAGACAGTGAGATACAATGAGTGAGAGACAGTGAGATACAGTGAGTGAGAGACAGTGAGACACAGTGAGACACAGTGAGAGACAGTGAGACACAGTGAGATACAGTGATGTGAGGGAGAGACAGTGCGAGATACAGTGAGAAAGAGTGAGTGAGAGACAGTGAGAGAGACAGTAAGAGAGACAGTGAGAAACAGTGAATGAGAGACAGTGAGAGATACAGTGAGAAAAAAATGAGTGGAATGCAGTGAGAGAGACAGTGAGAAACAGTGAGTGAGAGACAAGGAGACATACAGTGAGACAGTGAGATATACAGTGAGAGATACAGTAAGAGATACAGTAAAAGATATACAGTGAGAGATACAGTGAGATATACAGTGAGAGATATACAGTGAGACAGTGAGAGACACAGTGAGACAGTGAGAGATATACAGTGAGAGATATACAGTGAGACAGTGAGTGAGAAACAGAGAGAGACAGTGAGAAATACAGTGAGAGATACAGTAAGAGATACAGTAAAAGATATACAGTGAGAGATATAGTGAGAGATATACAGTGAGACAGTGAGAGACAGAGTGAGACAGTGAGATATACAGTGAGACAGTGAGAGACAGGGTGAGACAGTGAGAGATACAGTGAGAGATACAGTGAGAGATATACAGTGAGACAGTGAGAGACAGAGTGAGACAGTGAGATATACAGTGAGACAGTGAGAGACAGGGTGAGACAGTGAGAGATATACAGTGAGAGATATACAGTGAGACAGTGAGTGAGAAACAGAGAGAGACAGTGAGAGATACAGTGAGAGATACAGTAAGAGATACAGTAAAAGATATACAGTGAGAGATATAGTGAGAGATATACAGTGAGACAGTGAGAGACAGAGTGAGACAGTGAGAGATGTAATATATGAGTAGTTTAAACAGGTGTAGGTATCGGTGTCAGTAACTGATTCTAAACGTTGTTATTGATTATTGTCTGATTTTTAAACTCGACTGTTTTTCTACACGCTTTTCACTTCCTGATTCTCGGACCCCCAAATTCTGAACCTCAGACCCCCAGTAGAAGTTTGGTCCCCTCCACATTAGTGCTGCACTGCTGAGTTGACTTTGTGAGCAGGTGTTTTTGTGTGTGTGTGTATATGTGTGTGTGTGTGTATGTGTGTGTATATGTGTGTGTGTGTGTATATGTATGTATGTGTGTATATATGTGTGTGTGTATGTGTGTGTGTGTGTGTGTGTGTGTGTGTGTGTGTGTGTGTGAGGTCAGTGTGGGTCAGTGTGTGAAGGCGGAGCGAGACGCTACACAGTGACACGTCTGTTCCACAAATGATTTATTACTCTAATAAAGAAATTACCTCAAATTACACACACACACACACACACACACACACACACACACACACTCCAACGTCCATACTGAAGCACTCAGTGTCAGAGTGAGCAGCGCCCGAGGGTACAGACAGCAGAATGCCATGGTAACACACACACACACACACACACACACACACACACACACACACACACACACACAACCCAACTGTCAGAGCTCCATGTAGATCTTTAAAGCAGCCTGAAGTTCCTCTTCTCCACATTCTTCATCTAACGTTCCACAGCACCGTTAATACATAGTACCACAACTGTTAGCATTAGCTAGTGCTGAATGCCAAGAACTATCTAGAGCATTACATCTACGTTAATATATTACATCAGCTGTAAGCGAGAGCTTATGCTGAATGCCAAGAACTATCTAGAACATTACATCTCCTTTAATATATATTATGTCAGTTATTAGTGTTAGCTAGTGCTTAAAACCAAGAACTATGTAGAACATTACATCTCTGTTAATATATTACCTCAGCTGTTAGTGTTAGCTAGCGCTAAAAGCCAAGAACTATCTAGAACATAACATCTCTGTTAATATATTACCTCAGCTGTTAGCGTTAGCTAGTGTTAAACATGAAAACTATCTAGAACATTACATATCCACTAATATGTTACATCAGCTGTTAGTCTTAGCTGGGGCTAAACAGCAAGTATCTAGAACATTACATCTATGTTAACATATTACCATAGCTGTTAGCGTGAGCTAGTGTTAAACATGAAAACTATCTAGAACATTACATCTCCTATTATATATTACATCAGTTAGTGTTAGCTAGTGCTAAAAGCCAAGAACTATGTAGAACATTACATCTATGTAAATATATTACTGCAGCTGTTTGCATGAGTTAATGCTGAATGCCAAGAACTATCTAGAACATTATATCTTATTAATATGTATTATGTCAGTTATTAGTTTTAGCTAGTGCTAAACATCAACTATCAAGAACATGACATCTATATTAACTTATTACCTCAGCTGTTAGTGTTATCTGGGGCTAAACACCAAGAAGTATCTAGAACATTACATCTCTGTTAATATATTACCTCAGCTGTAAGCATGAGCTAATGCTGAATGCCAAGAACTATCTAGAACATTACATCTCCATTAATATATATTATGTCAGATATTAGTGTTAGCTAGTGTTAAAACCCAAGAACTATCTAGAACATTACATCTCCATTAATATATTACCTCAGCTGTTAGTGTTTGCTAGTGCTAAACCCCAAGAACTATCTAGAACATTACATTTCCAATAATATATTACCTCAGCTGTTAGCGTTAGCTGGTGCTATACGTTTATTTAGATCCCAAATCACTTCCGTTCTTTTCTGCTCCACCTCTGGAGAAATAATTTGAGAGTTACAGCCTTCTGCCTGTAAGGGCAAATGAAACAGGGCCAAGTACGGAACCCTGAGGAACCCTGAGGAACCCCCAGACTAAAGACTCCGACTTCTCCTCAAACTATGCTGTCCAGGAGAAAGCACTTAAAATGCTAATTTAAATGGCGGTCAGCGTCCACAGCAGCCTCTCAGGTTTGAAATAAAGGCCCCGTCCCCTCACGTCCTGGGTTCCTGCTGAGGGACACGTACCCCTCAGAGGACAGAGATCAAACACGATAAACAAGAAAGAGGAAGGAGGACACCGCTGTCACCGCAAACATCATCAAGCGTGAGAAATGGTGATTATATGGATACGCTGAGCGCCGGCGAGCGGACAGTAATGACCGGGCCGGTGAGACGCTGTCACAGCAACAACAAACAAGCCCCTCAACCTGCTGGTCCACGCTCAGACACCTGCTGTGGAGAAGCATCTCCCGCCTGAGGAGCATGAGCAGCTCTGAGAGGAACTCGGTCGAGATGCTCTGATGTTTTAATTTCTTTATTTATGTTGCTGTGATGATGAAAAGGTCAGCAGCTACGCTAGAGCTATGGAAAAAACCTGCACCAGCCAAGCTCTAGAGCAGCAACCCCCCACCATAACCAAGAACCAAGACGAGGACCTCCATAACCCCAAAACCAAACCCAACACAGAGCCTTGCATCCAGAAACCTTCAATCAAACCCAACACCAGAGTTTCTAGAACAGACACCAAACTCAACACCACAGTCTCTAGAACCAAGACGAGGACCTCCATAGCCCCAAAACCAAACCCAACACAGAGCCTTACATCCAGAAACCTTCAATCAAACCCAACACCAGAGTTTCTAGAACAGACACCAAACTCAACACCACAGCCTCTAGAACCAAGACGAGGACCTCCATAGCCCCAAACCAAACCCAACACAGAGCCTTACATCCAGAGACCACACCTTCAATCATACTCAACACCAGAGCTTCTAGATCCAACACCTAATACCAGAGCCTCTAGAAGACAAAACAACACCAGAGCTTCTAGAAGGTAACACCAAACAAAACACTAGAGCCTCTAGAAACAACAATAAACACAATACCAGAGCATCTAGAACCAATGCAAGACACCAGTACTTCTACAACCAAAAGCAAACACATAAGAACCCACCTGGAACCAAGACGAGAACATCCATAAGCTTAAAACCAAATCAAATGGCAACACAGAGCCTTACATCCAGAGACCACACCTTCAAACAACTTCAACGCCAGAGCTTCTAGAAGCAACAACAGACACAACACTCTAAGCTCAAGAATCAAAAACAAATACACCAGAACCTCAAGAACCAAGATAAGAACCTCCAGAACCATAAAACCAAACCAGAGACCACACCTTCAACCAACCTTAACACCAGCCTCTAGCACCAATACCAAACCCAACACCTGAGCTTCTAGAAGCAACATCAGTCACAACACCATAGCTTCTAGAACCAATAAACGCCAAAAAAGTATCTACAACATTACATTTTTGTTAATATATTACCTCAGCTGTTAGTGTTAGCAGGTGCTAAAAGCCAAGAACTATCTAGAACATTACATCTCTAATATATTATCTCAGCAAGTAGTGTTAGCTGATGCTAAACACCAAGAACTTTCTAGAACATCACATCTCTGTTAACATATTACCTCAGCTGTTAGTGTTAGATGGTGCTAAATGCCAAGAACTATCTAGACCATTACACCTTCATTAATATATCTCAGCTGTCAATGTTAGAGCTTATCGAAAAGAATAATCTAGAACATTACATCTCTGCTAATATATTGCCTCAACTGTTAGTGTTAGCTAATGTTAAACGGCAGTAGCTATCTAGAACATTACATATCTGTTAATATATTAAATATTCTCTAATATGTAATTAATTTATTATTATTTTTTAGTTTGTCCAGCTTCCTGAAGCCTGTACTAATTTCGCTAGCATTAGCAGCAAAAGCTAATCACATTTTAGTGAATCCTTTACTCTCCTGACGAAGATGAAGTAACTCCAGCATTAGTGTACGACCAGTCAGAGCTCAGAATGTAAACTAGGACTGTATGATGATGTACTAATCCGTATTTGTAGTGTTATTACTCCATAAACTGTTCAACAGACTAGCTTTGCGATGCTAACGCTATTAGCGTTTATGCTAACGCCCACAGAACGAGGGTTTTTTGTTGATATTAAGACTCAGTAGAGAAAAATAACAGGTGTATTTGATTCTCCACACGGTTCTGTGTGAATGTAGTCGTGTTTGTACAGAGTAGAGTCGTATTTCAGTTCAGTCCAGCCTGTAAGCTAACAGCGAGCAGCTAGCTAACCAGCTAATTAGCCTAGTTAGCTGCTTTAGAGTGAAATAAAATGAGTAAAAGGTCTTTAATCTCAGTAAGTAGTGGTTCAAACTGTGAGCAGGTGGGAAATAAACTAATGTTAGAACCGTAAACTCATGTTTGTGTTCTTGTTTTTGCGTGGAACATCTTCATACAGTGAACCTTTCTTGTGTATTTGCGGCAAATGCATGATTCTATGAAAAATTAAGGTTCTGAAGTTATGGATCTGGGAAGTATGTAGCTTAAATTACTCAAAAAGAGTATAAACTCCTGTAGTATCATACCTATAAAAGTGTTTTCTGAACAAACACAACACCAGAACCTCTAGAACCAAGATGTGAACCTCTATAACCGTAAAACCAAACCTAGCACCAACACCAACCTCATCACCAGCTTCTAGCACCAATACCAAACTCAACACCAGAGCTTCTAGAAGCAAGACCAAACCCAACACCAGAGCTTCTAGAACCAATAAACACCAAAAAAAAGTATCTAAAACATTAACTCTCTGCTAATATATTACCTCAGCAAGTAGTGTTAGCTGGAGCTAAACCCCAAGAACTACCTAGAACATTAAATCTCTGTTAATATGTTACCTCAGCTGTTAGTGTAAGCTGGAGCTAAACCCCAAGAATTATCTAGAACATTAATTCTCTGCTAATATATTACCTTAGCAAGTAGTGTTAGCTGGAGCTAAACCCCAAGAACTATCTAGAACATTAAACCTCTGTTAATGTATTACTTCAGCTGTTAGAATTAGCTGGTGCTAAAAGCCAAAAACTATCTAGAACATTAAATCTCTGTTAATATATTACCGCTTCTGTTAGTGTAAGCTGGTGCTAAAGGCCAAGAACTATCTAGAACATTAAATCTCTGTTGATATATTACCTCAGCTGTTAGTGTTAACTGGTGCTAAAAGCCAAGAACTATCTAAAACATTAACTCTCTGTTAATATATTACCTCAGCTGTTAGTGTTAGCTGGAGCTAAACCCCAAGAACTATCTAGAACATTAAACCTCTGTTAATATATTACCTCAGCTGTTAGAATTAGCTGGTGCTAAAAGCCAAAAACTATCTAGAATATTACATTTCTGCTAATATATTATCTCAGCAAGTAGTGTGAGGTGGTGCTAAACACCAGGAAACTATTTAGAGCAAAACATTTTCCAAAGGTTTGTTCGTGTAGGTCTAAAGCTGGGTTTGACTCCAGTCTCGTTCCCAGACAATGGATCATGTGTGAAAGAGGCGTTTCACTTTCTCCCTCCCATCCTGTCTCTCTCTCTCTCTCTCTCTCTCTCTCTCTCTCATGTGCTGTAATCCCCCCACCCCCTTCTACGTCCCACTCTACTGAAAAAACAAGTACTTATTTTAAAGAAGGGAAAACTTTGCTGGATAAACCAGGAAGAATTTCATTTCGTCCTCCAGAGTGTGGAAAGTAAAGTGAGAAGGAATGACAAGGATGAGACACAGAGCCAGGAGAGAGAGAGAGAGAGAGAGAGAGAGAGAGAGGGAGAGAGAGGGAGAGAGGGAAAGAGGGAGTATCTCCTCCATCTGGATGTAATTGTACAGCTGGGAAACAGTAGTCGGATGACGTAACTATTTGCGCTCAGTAAATGATTGCGGACTTTTGTCGTCCAAACCCAACACCAACACAGAGCCTCGCATCCAGAGACCACACCTTTAACCAAACTCAAAACCAGAGCTTATATAACCAGCACTAACACAACCTTTAAAACAAGACTAAGCCCAACACGGGAACCTTCAAAACCTTAAAACCAAACTCAACACCAGAGTCTCTGTAACCGACATCAGAATCTCTAAAGCTAACATGCTCTGTAATCTCAAAACCAGAGCCTCCATTGCCTTCACACCAAAGCTAACACAGGGCCTCAATAACCTCAACACCAGAACCAACACCAGAGTCTCAATAACCTCAACACCAGAACCAACACCAGGGCCTCAATAACCTCAACACCAGAACCAACACCAGGGTCTCAATAACCTCAACACCAGAACCAACACCAGGGCCTCAATAACCTCAACACCAGGGCCGCAATAACCTCAACACCAGAACCAACACCAGGGCTTCAATAATCTCAACACCAAATGCAAAATCAGAGCTCCAATAACCAACACACCAAATCGAACACTAGAGTCTCGATAACCAACACCAAACATAATAAGAGAGCCTGCCTCTAGAACCCTCACGAGAACCTACATGACCTTAAAACCAAACCCAACACCAACATAAGGCCTCACATCCGAAGACTACACCTTCAACCAAATTCAACACCAGAGCCTTCAGAACCAACACCAATCCCAATGCAAGAACCTCCATAATCTCAAAATCAAAGTCAACACCAGAGTCTCTGTAACTGAAATCAGAATCTCTGACATTAAACCACTAAAGCCAACATAATCTGTACTCGCAACACTAAAATCAACTCCATGTTCTTAACACGAAAGCTAACATAGGGTCTCAATAACCTCAACACCAGAACCAACACCAGGGCCTTAATAACCTTAAAACCAGAGCTGACATAAGGGTCTCAATAACATCAACACCAAATGCAAAATCAGAGTTCCAATAACCAACACACCAAAACGAACCACAGTCTCGATAACCAACACCAAACACAGTAACAGAGCCTGCCTCTAGAACTATCACGAGGACCTACATGACCTTAAAACCAAACCCAACACCAACCTTCAACCAAATTCAAAACCAGAGCCTCTAGAACCAACACCAAATACAACACCAGGACCTTTAGAACCAACACCCATCGCAAGAACCTCCATAATCTCAAAATCAAACCCAACACCAGAGTCTCCATATCCATCAGAATCTCAATAACGTAAATAAACCACTAAAGCCAACAGAAGCACAGACTTTAATCAAAACACTAATGCCAAGACCAGAGCCTAAATAACCTCAACACCAAAGCCAACACCAGAGCCTCTATAACACTGATACCAGTGGCAACACCACAGCCTCCATAATCTCAACACCAAAGCCAACATTAGAGTCTTCATAGCCACCTCAACACCAAAGCCAACACCAGAGCCTCTATAACACTGATACCAGTGGCAACACCACAGCCTCCATAATCTCAACACCAAAGCCAACATTAGAGTCTCCATAGCCACCTCAACACCAAAGCCAACACCAGAGCCCAAATAACCTTGACATCAGTGGCAACACCACAGCCTCCATAATCTCAACACCAATGCTAACACCAGATGCTCTATAACAGCACGACCATGTATATCTTCAAAACTAACACCACCATTGCTGATAGCTTCAGCACAAAAACCTCTATAACCTACCAGAGAGCCTACAAACTCAAAATTAAATCTAACACCAGAGACCTCGACAATCTCAACACTCTCCTTAACACCAGAGCCTATATAACAGCGATACCAAACCCTCGTTAACTTTAGCACATTAAGTCCACAGCATCTGGAACCAACACCAAACCCAACCCTGGAACATTACACAACATCAAACCCAACACTAGAGTCCTCTAAAGTCTCTTACAAAGAAACCACATCCTCAATCTCAACACTAACCCCAACTCTACAGCCTCTAAAGCAGAGGCCGTGATGGGCCGCAGACTGGTGAGTCTCCTGCTCCATCAGGTTTAATGTGCTACAGCGAGGAAGTCACTCTGTGCCGCTGGACTCGAATCAAACTCCGCTGGACTCCACTTAATGACCCCTGCTCCATTGCGTCTCGCAGAGAGGGTCCAAACCACGGCCTCCACCTCCAAACGCCAGTTCCACGAACAGGAAGCGTACCCTACGCTCCGCTGCTAATGTTAGCGCTTAACCAAAACACACTCAGAAGAGAGCTTGGCGCTGGAGCTTTCATGGCAAACAGACCTGCAGAAACACACAAACAAACGCGTGCAGGACCGGCGGCCGGCGAGGGGCTCTCCTCCATCTTTTTGGGGTTTTTTTTCATTCCCCCCCCCCAAAAGTAATGCTTCTCAGATGTGCTGTGAAATCAGGAAGAGGGAAACCGCAGAAGTCAGATTGTTGTCGGGCTTGTTTAGGGTTGTTTAGGTTTGTTTTAGAAGAGCATGCAGTTTCTGCTTGCGGGGGAGATTATCCTGTAGGTGTTACAAAGTTCAGTTTCTCTAGGCTGCTCATAGGGGGCGCACTACAAAAGGCACTAGAAGAAAGGATGGAATGCTGACTTTCTTTCTCTCAACTTTCTCTGACTGTCTGCACACCAGAGGAAGCGAAGAGTGGCCGAGGGAGCACCGCCGCTGTTGCCGCCACCCCAAGTAGCGTGAGGACTGATACCACCTTCTACGAGGAGACACGTCATGGTAGGGTTGTGGTGCACTGATAGGTCTCAGCGGTCTTAGAAGTGGGACCTCCCGGTGGAGCATCATGGTGGCCTGACTGTGGTGACTGTTGACACTTCAAGCAACCAGACCGGTTGTCCTTAGCATGGTAGGTGGCGGAGGAGGCGGCAGGCGGCCGAGGGAGTGTACCACTGCTGCCACCTCCAGTGGTGAAGATGGGGCTCCAGTGGATCTGTGCTGCACTCTCGCTGGTGTCTTCATCATGGAAGGTGGCGAAGGAGGTGGTGAGTGGCTAAAGGAGCGCTGCTGCTATCACCTCCAGTGGCCCTGGTAGTGATGTCGCATGCTGAGGAGATCAGCTGTGCTGGAGAGGATGGTACAGCCCATGACAGAGCATTGGGGGCCCACATGGCTGAGAAGTGCGTGCTTGGTGACGAGTTTATTTGCTGGGGTGGTGAACGTTCCCAAAGCCTCGCTGAGAAGAGTGGAGACCCTACATGCGCCAGGGACTCTACTCAGATTTGGTGAGGCCACTGGGATGGCTCTTCTGAAATGAGGGGGCTGTGTATTGATTCGCTACTGGTTGTGGATGCGCAGGAGGTGCTGGCCTCAGGGGTCTCAGGGGTGGCGCTGCAGAGCAGTACAGGAGAATTGTCATGTAGATAGTTGTGCAGATGGGCACAGTATTGCTGTCTGACCGTGGACGGCTTGTGTCTGTGTTATCTACCATACCCTGATTGATGACCTGCCCCGGTATGTCCTGCCTTAAACAGTGCCGAGCACTTTCTCTCTACAGCGTTATGGCTTCCTGTGTTGTCTTCAAGGGCACAGTGGTGTCTGAGGTGGGACCTCCAGGCGAAGCATCAAGGTGGCCTAGCAGCGGGGACTGTTTCCCTCCAGTGACACTTCAAGCTAGCAGACTCTCGCTGGTGTCTACAGCTGCCTCTGCTTCCACCAACAGTAGGGCTAGGTGGAGGACATTCCCGAACCCCTGCTGAGAAGTGGGGCCTCTATGTGCCCCAGGGACTCTGCTCGGACGCTGCCAGGTTCTGAAAAGAGGGGGCTGTGGAGCCAAATCCAGCAGACTGCGTCCCCACAAGAGGAAATTGGATTGGGTCATTGATTTCAGTCTCCTATGAAGATCTGAAGAATACAGTGTGTTACAGCAACAGTATTTTGATATTCAGCAATATGATATGACAGAATCCCCCCATATCATAGAGACTAGACCCCCAGTCCCAGGCAGTCGTTCGGATGCTCGGCTGTAGCCGACGAGGGAGCAGCCGCAGTGTTTTGGGCGCTTCATTAGCATGATATGAAAAATTTAGCTCATTTTTTTGATATGATAATTCCCTCTTTCTCTGTTGGCTGATGATCAAATAGCTCCGGCATTTAGCCGCGGGCTAACGCACCGCGCTCGGGGCCAACGTTTTAGGAAAGTTAACACACGGTAAAGTATGTATGCATATGTGTGTTTGCGGAAAGTTGGCCGGTACAGCGTCGGCTGTTCTCTATAAAGGGAATACATTGACTGGTTCGGGGCGTCACGCCGCTCACAGGCACCAAAACATAGAATTAACAGCAAAGACCATGAATATTTAAAGCGAGCGAACCCAAGAGAACCCGACTCAATTATTCAGCTCAATTACAAACATCAAACAAACGAAAACCCAGTTAAATCGCGTAATTAAGCTGCCGTGCACATTTGGAGAAAGAGCCTCGACATCAATATCCAATCACGGTAACCCTTTGGCGTAATTGCGTGTTCAATTAATGTGTTTATTCAACATTTATTCAGTATTTAGTCAGTATTTATCTAGTACTGAAACAGTTCTGATGTTCCACATAGACGGTATGTGTGTCTTCGGTGGCCCAGATCACGTTTTCTACCCATTTACACTCTAGGATCTACAGTTTTATCTTTTTTGCTGAGCTCATCAATAATTAATGAGCTCTGCTCTGATTGGCTAGTGGAGATGATCACACAGAAGCAACACAGACCGAATAAAATGAGCCTCTGTGTAAATAAGCTCTGCCCACATACTATTCAGTTAGCTATGCTAGTTAATTGGAACTCTCACTTTTACTCTATATAACAGAGCTTGAGGTTCAGAGTATGTACTGTTCTGAGTACTGAACTCTCACTAATACTCTATATAAGAGAGTTTGAGGTTCAGGGTATGTACAGTTCTGAGTTCTGAACTTTCACTAATACTCTATATAAGAGAGTTTGAGGTTCAGGGTATGTGCAGTTCTGAGTACTGAATTCTCAGTATTACTCTTTGTAACAGAGTTTGAGGTTCAGGGTATGTACAGTTCTGAGTTCTGAACTCTCACTATTACTCTATATAACAAAATTTGAGGTTCAGGGTATGTACTGTTCTGAGTACTGAACTCTAATTAATACTCTATATAAGAGAGTTTGAGGTTCAAGGTATGAACTGTTCTGAGTACTGAACTCTCACTAATACTCTATATAAGAGAGTTTGAGGTTCAGGATATGTACAGTTCTAAGTACTGAACTCTCACTATTACACTTTATAACAGTGTTATTACAGGTTTACAATTCTGAAATCTGAACTCTCACTTTTACTCTATATAACAGAGTTTGAGGTTCAGAGTATGTACTGTTCTGAGTACTGAACTCTCACTAATACTCTATATAAGAGAGTTTGAGGTTCAGGGTATGTACTGTTCTGAGTTCTGAACTTTCACTAATACTCTATATAAGAGAGTTTGAGGTTCAGGGTATGTGCAGTTCTGAGTACTGAACTCTCAGTATTACTCTATGTAACAGAGTTTGAGGTTCAGGATATGTACAGTTCTAAGTACTGAACTCTCACTATTACACTTTATAACAGTGTTATTACAGGTTTACAATTCTGAAATCTGAACTCTCACTTTTACTCTATATAACAGAGTTTGAGGTTCAGAGTATGTACTGTTCTGAGTACTGAACTCTCACTAATACTCTATATAAGAGAGTTTGAGGTTCAGGGTATGTACTGTTCTGAGTTCTGAACTTTCACTAATACTCTATATAAGAGAGTTTGAGGTTCAGGGTATGTGCAGTTCTGAGTACTGAACTCTCACTATTACTCTATATAAGAGAGTTTGAGGTTCAGGATATGTACAGTTCTAAGTACTGAACTCTCACTATTACACTTTATAACAGTGTTATTACAGGTTTACAATTCTGAGTTCTGAACTCTTACTATTACACTATATAACAGAGTTTGAGGTTCAGAGTATGTACAGTTCTGAGTACTGAACTCTAATTAATACTCTATATAACAGAGTTTGAGGTTCAGGGAATGTACAGTACTGAAACACTGTAACACTACCTTCACCTACCTGTGTACAGGTAAACTGTAACACTACCTTCACCTACCTGTGTACAGGTAAACTGTAACACTACCTTCTCCTACCTGTGTACAGGTAAACTGTAACACTACCTTCATCTACCTGTGTACAGGTAAACTGTAACACTACCTTCTCCTACCTGTGTACAGGTAAACTGTAACACTACCTTCACCTACCTGTGTACAGATAAACTGTAACACTACATTCACCTACCTGTGTACAGGTAAACTGTATCACTACCTTCACCTACCTGTGTACAGGTAAACTGTAACACTACCTTCACCTACCTGTGTACAGGTAAACTGTAACACTACCTTCACCTACCTGTGTACAGGTAAACTGTAACACTACCTTCACCTACCTGTGTACAGGTAAACTGTAACACTACCTTTATAGTGAGGACCCAGAACTCCTCACTAATATAGTAATACAAGAATGTGTGTGTGTGTGTGTGTGTAGCTTCAGGGGAAGCTGTGATCTCTGCTGGCTCACTACACACATCTATTAGATCAAAAACACTGCCGAGCGCATATGTGTGTGTGTGTGTGTGTGTGTGTGTGTGTGTGTGTGTTGGCCCTGAGGTGTCCAGTGTGTGCCCGAGAAAAAAGCAGGGCCAGATTTCATGGGCTATCGAGAGGATTTAGACTGTTTGCGTTGTCGTGGGCTTATTACTAACACATGTGCAACACACATACACACGCACACACACACGCAGGCGAACGCACACCAGACATTTTTTCCGAGATGC
>CM038726.1:1318343-1338343 GCA_021613375.1 Megaleporinus macrocephalus
AGGATCAGTATAACTATCAGAATCAGGATCAGTATTACTATCAGAATCAGCATCAGTATTACTATCAGAATCAGGATCAGTATAACTATCAGAATCAGCATCAGTATAACTATCGGAATCAGCATCAGTATTACTATCAGAATCAGGATCAGTATAACTATCAGAATCAGCATCAGTATTACTATCAGAATCATCATCAGTATTACTATCAGAATCAGAATCAGTATTACTATCAGAATCATCATCAGTATTACTATCAGAATCAGGATCAGTATTACTATCAGAATCATCATCAGTATTACTATCAGAATCAGGATCAGTATAACTATCAAAATCAGCATCAGTATAACTATCAGAATCAGCATCAGCATTACTATCAGAATCAGCATCAGTATTACTATCAGAATCAGAATCAGTATTACTATCAGAATCATCATCAGTATTACTATCAGAATCATCATCAGTATTACTATCAGAATCAGCATCAGTATAACTATCAGAATTAGGATCAGTATAACTATCAGAATCAGCATCAGTATAACTATCAGAATTAGGATCAGTATAACTATCAGAATTAGGATCAGTATAACTATCAGAATCAGCATCAGTATTACTATCAGAATCAGCATCAGTATAACTATCAGAATTAGGATCAGTATAACTATCAGAATCAGCATCAGTATAACTATCAGAATCAGGATCAGTGTAACTATCAGAATCAGCATCAGTATTACTATCAGAATCAGAATCAGTATAACTGTCAGAATTAGGATCAGTATAACTATCAGAATCAGCATCAGTATTACTATCAGAATCAGCATCAGTATAACTATCAGAATTGGGATCAGTATAACTATCAGAATCAGCATCAGTATAACTATCAGAATTAGGATCAGTATAACTATCAGAATCAGTATAACTATCAGAATCAGCATCAGTATAACTATCAGAATCAGGATCAGTATAACTATCAGAATTAGGATCAGTATAACTATCAGAATCAGCATCAGTATAACTATCAGAATTAGGATCAGTATAACTATCAGAATCAGCATCAGTATAACTATCAGAATCAGCATCATTATTACTATCAGAATCAGGATCAGTATTACTATCAGAATCAGCATCAGTATTACTATCAGAATCAGCATCAGTATTACTATCAGAATCAGGATCAGTATAACTATCAGAATCATCATCGGTATAACTATCAGAATCAGGATCAGTATTACTATCAGAATCAGCATCAGTATTACTATCAGAATCAGGATCAATATAACTATCAGAATCAGGATCAGTATTACTATCAGAATCAGGATCAGTATAACTATCAGAATCAGGATCAGTATTACTATCAGAATCAGCTTCAGTATAAGTATCAGAACCAGGATCAGTGTAACTATCAGAATCAGGACCAGTATTACTATCAGAATCAGCATCAGTATAACTATCAGAATCAGGATCAGTATAACTATCAGAATCAGAATCAGTATTACTATCAGAATCAGGATCTGTATAACTATCAGAATCAGGATCAGTATAACTATCAGAATCAGCTTCAGTATAATTATCAGAATCAGCATCATTATTACTATCAGAATCAGCTTCAGTATTACTATCAGAATCAGCTTCAGTATTACTATCAGAATCAGAATCAGTATTACTATCAGTCTCAGGATCAGTATAATTATCAGAATCAGCATCATTATTACTATCAGAATCAGCATCAGTATTACTATCAGAATCAGTTTCAGTATAAGTATCAGAACCAGGATCAGTGTAACTATCAGAATCAGGACCAGTATTACTATCAGAATCAGCATCAGTATAACTATCAGAATCAGCATCAGTATTACTATCAGAATCAGCTTCAGTATAAGTATCAGAACCAGGATCAGTGTAACTATCAGAATCAGGACCAGTATTACTATCAGAATCAGCATCAGTATAACTATCAGAATCAGGATCAGTATAACTATCAGAATCAGGATCAGTATAACTATCAGAATCAGGATCAGTATAATTATCAGAATCAGCATCAGTATTACTATCAGAATCAGGATCAGTATAACTATCAGAATCAGCATCAGTATTACTATCAGAATCAGGATCAGTATAACTATCAGAATCAGGATCAGTATAACTATCAGAATCAGCGTCAGTATTACTATCAGAATCAGGATCAGTATAACTATCAGAATCAGCATCAGTATTACTATCAGAATCATCATCAGTATTACTATCAGAATCAGCATCAGTATTACTATCAGAATCATCATCAGTATTACTATCAGAATCAGGATCAGTATAACTATCAGAATCAGCATCAGTATTACTATCAGAATCATCATCAGTATTACTATCAGAATCAGGATCAGTATAACTATCAGAATCAGCATCAGTATAACTATCAGAATCAGCATCAGCATTACTATCAGAATCAGCATCAGTATTACTATCAGAATCAGAATCAGTATTACTATCAGAATCAGAATCAGTATAACTATCAGAATCAGCATCAGTATTACTATCAGAATCAGGATCAGTATAACTATCAGAATCAGGATCAGTATTACTATCAGAATCAGCATCAGTATAACTATCAGAATCAGGATCAGTATAACTATCAGAATCAGGATCAGTATTACTATCAGAATCAGCATCAGTATTACTATCAGAATCAGCTTCAGTATAAGTATCAGAACCAGGATCAGTGTAACTATCAGAATCAGGACCAGTATTACTATCAGAATCAGCATCAGTATAACTATCAGAATCAGGATCAGTATAACTATCAGAATCAGAATCAGTATTACTATCAGAATCAGGATCTGTATAACTATCAGAATCAGGATCAGTATAACTATCAGAATCAGCTTCAGTATAATTATCAGAATCAGCATCATTATTACTATCAGAATCAGCTTCAGTATTACTATCAGAATCAGCTTCAGTATTACTATCAGAATCAGAATCAGTATTACTATCAGTCTCAGGATCAGTATAATTATCAGAATCAGCATCAGTATTACTATCAGAATCAGTTTCAGTATAAGTATCAGAACCAGGATCAGTGTAACTATCAGAATCAGGACCAGTATTACTATCAGAATCAGCATCAGTATAACTATCAGAATCAGCATCAGTATTACTATCAGAATCAGCTTCAGTATAAGTATCAGAACCAGGATCAGTGTAACTATCAGAATCAGGACCAGTATTACTATCAGAATCAGCATCAGTATAACTATCAGAATCAGGATCAGTATAACTATCAGAATCAGGATCAGTATAACTATCAGAATCAGGATCAGTATAATTATCAGAATCAGCATCAGTATTACTATCAGAATCAGGATCAGTATAACTATCAGAATCAGCATCAGTATTACTATCAGAATCAGGATCAGTATAACTATCAGAATCAGGATCAGTATAACTATCAGAATCAGCGTCAGTATTACTATCAGAATCAGGATCAGTATAACTATCAGAATCAGCATCAGTATTACTATCAGAATCATCATCAGTATTACTATCAGAATCAGCATCAGTATTACTATCAGAATCATCATCAGTATTACTATCAGAATCAGGATCAGTATAACTATCAGAATCAGCATCAGTATTACTATCAGAATCATCATCAGTATTACTATCAGAATCAGGATCAGTATAACTATCAGAATCAGCATCAGTATAACTATCAGAATCAGCATCAGCATTACTATCAGAATCAGCATCAGTATTACTATCAGAATCAGAATCAGTATTACTATCAGAATCAGAATCAGTATTACTATCAGAATCAGAATCAGTATTACTATCAGAATCAGCATCTGTATAACTATCAGAATCAGAATCAGTATTACTATCAGAATCAGCATCAGTATTGCTATCAGAATCAGGATCAGTATTACTATCAGAATCAGAATCAGTATAACTATCAGAATTAGGATGAGTATAAGTATCAGAATCAGCATCAGTATAACTATCAGAATTAGGATCAGTATAACTATCAGAATTAGGATCAGTATAACTATCAGAATCAGCATCAGTATTACTATCAGAATCAGCATCAGTATAACTATCAGAATTAGGATCAGTATAACTATCAGAATCAGCATCAGTATAACTATCAGAATTAGGATCAGTATAACTATCAGAATCATCATCAGTATTACTATCAGAATCAGAATCAGTATAACTATCAGAATCAGCATCAGTATAACTATCAGAATTAGGATCAGTATAACTATCAGAATCAGCATCAGTATTGCTATCAGAATCAGGATCAGTATTACTATCAGAATCAGAATCAGTATAACTATCAGAATTAGGATGAGTATAAGTATCAGAATCAGCATCAGTATAACTATCAGAATTAGGATCAGTATAACTATCAGAATTAGGATCAGTATAACTATCAGAATCAGGATCAGTATAACTATCAGAATCAGGATCAGTATAACTATCAGAATCAGGATCAGTATTACTATCAGAATCAGGATCAGTATAACTATCAGAATCAGGATCAGTATAACTATCAGAATCAGCATCAGTATTACTATCAGAATCAGAATCAGTATAACTATCAGAATTAGGATCAGTATAACTATCAGAATCAGCATCAGTATTACTATCAGAATCAGAATCAGTATAACTATAAGAATCAGGATCAGTATAACTATCAGAATCAGCATCAGTATAACTATCAGAATTAGGATCAGTATAACTATCAGAATCAGCATCAGTATAACTATCAGAATTAGGATCAGTATAACTATCAGAATCAGCATCAGTATAACTATCAGAATTAGGATCAGAATAACTATCAGATTCAGCATCAGTATAACTATCAGAATCAGGATCAGTATAACTATCAGAATCAGTATAACTATCAGAATCAGCATCAGTATTACTATCAGAATCAGGATCAGTATAACTATCAGAATTAGGATCAGCATAACTATCAGAATCAGCATCAGTATTACTATCAGAATCAGGATCAGTATAACTATCAGAATCATCATCGGTATAACTATCAGAATCAGGATCAGTATTACTATCAGAATCAGCATCAGTATTACTATCAGAATCAGGATCAATATAACTATCAGAATCAGGATCAGTATTACTATCAGAATCAGGATCAGTATAACTATCAGAATCAGGATCAGTATAACTATCAGAATCAGCATCAGTATTACTATCAGAATCATCATCAGTATTACTATCAGAATCAGGATCAGTATAACTATCAGAATCAGCATCAGTATAACTATCAGAATCAGCATCAGCATTACTATCAGAATCAGCATCAGTATTACTATCAGAATCAGAATCAGTATTACTATCAGAATCAGAATCAGTATTACTATCAGAATCAGAATCAGTATTACTATCAGAATCAGCATCAGTATAACTATCAGAATCAGAATCAGTATTACTATCAGAATCAGCATCAGTATTACTATCAGAATCAGGATCAGTATTACTATCAGAATCAGAATCAGTATAACTATCAGAATTAGGATGAGTATAACTATCAGAATCAGCATCAGTATAAACTATCAGAATTAGGATCAGTATAACTATCAGGATTAGGATCAGTATAACTATCAGAATCAGCATCAGTATTACTATCAGAATCAGCATCAGAATAACTATCAGAATTAGGATCAGTATAACTATCAGAATCAGCATCAGTATAACTATCAGAATTAGGATCAGTATAACTATCAGAATCAGCATCAGTATTACTATCAGAATCAGAATCAGTATAACTATCAGAATTAGGATCAGTATAACTATCAGAATCAGCATCAGTATTACTATCAGAATCAGAATCAGTATAACTATAAGAATCAGGATCAGTATAACTATCAGAATCAGCATCAGTATAACTATCAGAATTAGGATCAGTATAACTATCAGAATCAGCATCAGTATAACTATCAGAATTAGGATCAGTATAATTATCAGAATCAGCATCAGTATAACTATCAGAATTAGGATCAGTATAACTATCAGATTCAGCATCAGTATAACTATCAGAATTAGGATCAGTATAACTATCAGAATCAGTATAACTATCAGAATCAGCATCAGTATTACTATCAGAATCAGGATCAGTATAACTATCAGAATTAGGATCAGCATAACTATCAGAATCAGCATCAGTATTACTATCAGAATCAGGATCAGTATAACTATCAGAATCATCATCGGTATAACTATCAGAATCAGGATCAGTATTACTATCAGAATCAGCATCAGTATTACTATCAGAATCAGGATCAATATAACTATCAGAATCAGGATCAGTATTACTATCAGAATCAGGATCAGTATAACTATCAGAATCAGGATCAGTATTACTATCAGAATCAGCTTCAGTATAAGTATCAGAACCAGGATCAGTATTACTATCAGAATCAGGATCAGTGTAACTATCAGAATCAGGATCAGTATAACTATCAGAATCAGGATCAGTATAACTATCAGAATCAGAATCAGTATTACTATCCGAATCAGGATCAGTATAACTATCAGAATCAGGATCAGTATAACTATCAGAATCAGGATCAGTATAATTATCAGAATCAGCATCATTATTACTATCAGAATCAGCTTCAGTATTACTATCAGAATCAGCTTCAGTATTACTATCAGAATCAGAATCAGTATTACTATCAGAATCAGGATCAGTATAATTATCAGAATCAGCATCATTATTACTATCATAATCAGCATCAGTATTACTATCAGAATCAGTTTCAGTATAAGTATCAGAACCAGGATCAGTGTAACTATCAGAATCAGGACCAGTATTACTATCAGAATCAGCATCAGTATAACTATCAGAATCAGCATCAGTATTACTATCAGAATCAGTTTCAGTATTACTATCAGAATCAGGATCAGTATTACTATCAGAATCAGGATCAGTATAATTATCAGAATCAGCATCATTATTACAATCAGAATCAGCATCAGTATTACTATCAGAATCAGAATCAGTATTACTATCAGAATCAGGATCAGTATAATTATCAGAATCAGCATCATTATTACTATCAGAATCAGCATCAGTATAACTATCAGAATCAGGATCAGTATAACTATCAGAATCAGGATCAGTATAACTATCAGAATCAGGATCAGTATAATTATCAGAATCAGCATCAGTATTACTATCAGAATCAGGATCAGTATAACTATCAGAATCAGCATCAGTATTACTATCAGAATCAGGATCAGTATAACTATCAGAATCAGGATCAGTATAACTATCAGAATCAGCGTCAGTATTACTATCAGAATCAGGATCAGTATAACTATCAGAATCAGCATCAGTATTACTATCAGAATCATCATCAGTATTACTATCAGAATCAGCATCAGTATTACTATCAGAATCATCATCAGTATTACTATCAGAATCAGGATCAGTATAACTATCAGAATCAGCATCAGTATTACTATCAGAATCATCATCAGTATTACTATCAGAATCAGGATCAGTATAACTATCAGAATCAGCATCAGTATAACTATCAGAATCAGCATCAGCATTACTATCAGAATCAGCATCAGTATTACTATCAGAATCAGAATCAGTATTACTATCAGAATCAGAATCAGTATAACTATCAGAATCAGCATCAGTATTACTATCAGAATCAGGATCAGTATAACTATCAGAATCAGGATCAGTATTACTATCAGAATCAGCATCAGTATAACTATCAGAATCAGGATCAGTATAACTATCAGAATCAGGATCAGTATTACTATCAGAATCAGCATCAGTATTACTATCAGAATCAGCTTCAGTATAAGTATCAGAACCAGGATCAGTGTAACTATCAGAATCAGGACCAGTATTACTATCAGAATCAGCATCAGTATAACTATCAGAATCAGGATCAGTATAACTATCAGAATCAGAATCAGTATTACTATCAGAATCAGGATCTGTATAACTATCAGAATCAGGATCAGTATAACTATCAGAATCAGCTTCAGTATAATTATCAGAATCAGCATCATTATTACTATCAGAATCAGCTTCAGTATTACTATCAGAATCAGCTTCAGTATTACTATCAGAATCAGAATCAGTATTACTATCAGTCTCAGGATCAGTATAATTATCAGAATCAGCATCATTATTACTATCAGAATCAGCATCAGTATTACTATCAGAATCAGTTTCAGTATAAGTATCAGAACCAGGATCAGTGTAACTATCAGAATCAGGACCAGTATTACTATCAGAATCAGCATCAGTATAACTATCAGAATCAGCATCAGTATTACTATCAGAATCAGCTTCAGTATAAGTATCAGAACCAGGATCAGTGTAACTATCAGAATCAGGACCAGTATTACTATCAGAATCAGCATCAGTATAACTATCAGAATCAGGATCAGTATAACTATCAGAATCAGGATCAGTATAACTATCAGAATCAGGATCAGTATAATTATCAGAATCAGCATCAGTATTACTATCAGAATCAGGATCAGTATAACTATCAGAATCAGCATCAGTATTACTATCAGAATCAGGATCAGTATAACTATCAGAATCAGGATCAGTATAACTATCAGAATCAGCGTCAGTATTACTATCAGAATCAGGATCAGTATAACTATCAGAATCAGCATCAGTATTACTATCAGAATCATCATCAGTATTACTATCAGAATCAGCATCAGTATTACTATCAGAATCATCATCAGTATTACTATCAGAATCAGGATCAGTATAACTATCAGAATCAGCATCAGTATTACTATCAGAATCATCATCAGTATTACTATCAGAATCAGGATCAGTATAACTATCAGAATCAGCATCAGTATAACTATCAGAATCAGCATCAGCATTACTATCAGAATCAGCATCAGTATTACTATCAGAATCAGAATCAGTATTACTATCAGAATCAGAATCAGTATTACTATCAGAATCAGAATCAGTATTACTATCAGAATCAGCATCTGTATAACTATCAGAATCAGAATCAGTATTACTATCAGAATCAGCATCAGTATTGCTATCAGAATCAGGATCAGTATTACTATCAGAATCAGAATCAGTATAACTATCAGAATTAGGATGAGTATAAGTATCAGAATCAGCATCAGTATAACTATCAGAATTAGGATCAGTATAACTATCAGAATTAGGATCAGTATAACTATCAGAATCAGCATCAGTATTACTATCAGAATCAGCATCAGTATAACTATCAGAATTAGGATCAGTATAACTATCAGAATCAGCATCAGTATAACTATCAGAATTAGGATCAGTATAACTATCAGAATCATCATCAGTATTACTATCAGAATCAGAATCAGTATAACTATCAGAATCAGCATCAGTATAACTATCAGAATTAGGATCAGTATAACTATCAGAATCAGCATCAGTATTGCTATCAGAATCAGGATCAGTATTACTATCAGAATCAGAATCAGTATAACTATCAGAATTAGGATGAGTATAAGTATCAGAATCAGCATCAGTATAACTATCAGAATTAGGATCAGTATAACTATCAGAATTAGGATCAGTATAACTATCAGAATCAGGATCAGTATAACTATCAGAATCAGGATCAGTATAACTATCAGAATCAGGATCAGTATTACTATCAGAATCAGGATCAGTATAACTATCAGAATCAGGATCAGTATAACTATCAGAATCAGCATCAGTATTACTATCAGAATCAGAATCAGTATAACTATCAGAATTAGGATCAGTATAACTATCAGAATCAGCATCAGTATTACTATCAGAATCAGAATCAGTATAACTATAAGAATCAGGATCAGTATAACTATCAGAATCAGCATCAGTATAACTATCAGAATTAGGATCAGTATAACTATCAGAATCAGCATCAGTATAACTATCAGAATTAGGATCAGTATAACTATCAGAATCAGCATCAGTATAACTATCAGAATTAGGATCAGAATAACTATCAGATTCA
Source organism: Megaleporinus macrocephalus (assembly GCA_021613375.1). Lineage (NCBI taxonomy): Eukaryota > Metazoa > Chordata > Actinopteri > Characiformes > Anostomidae > Megaleporinus > Megaleporinus macrocephalus. Next base: position 1,328,360 of record CM038726.1, read on the forward strand.
GCATCAGTATAACTATCAGAATTAGGATCAGTATAACTATCAGAATCAGTATAACTATCAGAATCAGCATCAGTATTACTATCAGAATCAGGATCAGTATAACTATCAGAATTAGGATCAGCATAACTATCAGAATCAGCATCAGTATTACTATCAGAATCAGGATCAGTATAACTATCAGAATCATCATCGGTATAACTATCAGAATCAGGATCAGTATTACTATCAGAATCAGCATCAGTATTACTATCAGAATCAGGATCAATATAACTATCAGAATCAGGATCAGTATTACTATCAGAATCAGGATCAGTATAACTATCAGAATCAGGATCAGTATAACTATCAGAATCAGCATCAGTATTACTATCAGAATCATCATCAGTATTACTATCAGAATCAGGATCAGTATAACTATCAGAATCAGCATCAGTATAACTATCAGAATCAGCATCAGCATTACTATCAGAATCAGCATCAGTATTACTATCAGAATCAGAATCAGTATTACTATCAGAATCAGAATCAGTATTACTATCAGAATCAGAATCAGTATTACTATCAGAATCAGCATCAGTATAACTATCAGAATCAGAATCAGTATTACTATCAGAATCAGCATCAGTATTACTATCAGAATCAGGATCAGTATTACTATCAGAATCAGAATCAGTATAACTATCAGAATTAGGATGAGTATAACTATCAGAATCAGCATCAGTATAACTATCAGAATTAGGATCAGTATAACTATCAGGATTAGGATCAGTATAACTATCAGAATCAGCATCAGTATTACTATCAGAATCAGCATCAGAATAACTATCAGAATTAGGATCAGTATAACTATCAGAATCAGCATCAGTATAACTATCAGAATTAGGATCAGTATAACTATCAGAATCAGCATCAGTATTACTATCAGAATCAGAATCAGTATAACTATCAGAATTAGGATCAGTATAACTATCAGAATCAGCATCAGTATTACTATCAGAATCAGAATCAGTATAACTATAAGAATCAGGATCAGTATAACTATCAGAATCAGCATCAGTATAACTATCAGAATTAGGATCAGTATAACTATCAGAATCAGCATCAGTATAACTATCAGAATTAGGATCAGTATAATTATCAGAATCAGCATCAGTATAACTATCAGAATTAGGATCAGTATAACTATCAGATTCAGCATCAGTATAACTATCAGAATTAGGATCAGTATAACTATCAGAATCAGTATAACTATCAGAATCAGCATCAGTATTACTATCAGAATCAGGATCAGTATAACTATCAGAATTAGGATCAGCATAACTATCAGAATCAGCATCAGTATTACTATCAGAATCAGGATCAGTATAACTATCAGAATCATCATCGGTATAACTATCAGAATCAGGATCAGTATTACTATCAGAATCAGCATCAGTATTACTATCAGAATCAGGATCAATATAACTATCAGAATCAGGATCAGTATTACTATCAGAATCAGGATCAGTATAACTATCAGAATCAGGATCAGTATTACTATCAGAATCAGCTTCAGTATAAGTATCAGAACCAGGATCAGTATTACTATCAGAATCAGGATCAGTGTAACTATCAGAATCAGGATCAGTATAACTATCAGAATCAGGATCAGTATAACTATCAGAATCAGAATCAGTATTACTATCCGAATCAGGATCAGTATAACTATCAGAATCAGGATCAGTATAACTATCAGAATCAGGATCAGTATAATTATCAGAATCAGCATCATTATTACTATCAGAATCAGCTTCAGTATTACTATCAGAATCAGCTTCAGTATTACTATCAGAATCAGAATCAGTATTACTATCAGAATCAGGATCAGTATAATTATCAGAATCAGCATCATTATTACTATCATAATCAGCATCAGTATTACTATCAGAATCAGTTTCAGTATAAGTATCAGAACCAGGATCAGTGTAACTATCAGAATCAGGACCAGTATTACTATCAGAATCAGCATCAGTATAACTATCAGAATCAGCATCAGTATTACTATCAGAATCAGTTTCAGTATTACTATCAGAATCAGGATCAGTATTACTATCAGAATCAGGATCAGTATAATTATCAGAATCAGCATCATTATTACAATCAGAATCAGCATCAGTATTACTATCAGAATCAGAATCAGTATTACTATCAGAATCAGGATCAGTATAATTATCAGAATCAGCATCATTATTACTATCAGAATCAGCATCAGTATTACTATCAGAATCAGTTTCAGTATTACTATCAGAATCAGAATCAGTATTACTATCAGAATCAGAATCAGTATTACTATCAGAATCAGGATCAGTATAATTATCAGAATCAGCATCATTATTACTATCAGAATCAGCATCAGTATTACTATCAGAATCAGCTTCAGTATTACTATCAGAATCAGAATCAGTATTACTATCAGAATTAGGATCAGTAAAACTATCAGAATCAGGATTAGTATAACTATCAGAATCAGGATCAGTATTACTATCAGAATCAGCTTCAGTATTACTATCAGAATCAGCTTCAGTATAAGTATCAGAATCAGAATCAGTATTACTATCAGAATCAGGATCAGTATAACTATCAGAATCAGCATCAGTATTACTATCAGAATCAGGATCAATATAACTATCAGAATCAGGATCAGTATTACTATCATAATCAGGATCAGTATTACTATCAGAATCAGCTTCAGTATAAGTATCAGAACCAGGATCAGTGTAACTATCAGAATCAGGACCAGTATTACTATCAGAATCAGCATCAGTATAACTATCAGAATCAGCTTCAGTATAACTATCAGAATCAGGATCAGTATAACTATCAGAATCAGAATCAGTATTACTATCAGAATCAGGACCAGTATTACTATCAGAATCAGCATCAGTATAACTATCAGAATCAGGATTAGTATAACTATCAGAATCAGGATCAGTATAACTATCAGAATCAGAATCAGTATTACTATCAGAATCAGCATCAGTATAACTATCAGAATCAGAATCAGTATTACTATCAGAATCAGCATCAGTATTACTATCAGAATCAGGATCAGTATTACTATCAGAATCAGAATCAGTATAACTATCAGAATTAGGATGAGTATAACTATCAGAATCAGCATCAGTATTACTATCAGAATCAGCATCAGAATAACTATCAGAATTAGGATCAGTATAACTATCAGAATCAGCATCAGTATAACTATCAGAATTAGGATCAGTATAACTATCAGAATCAGCATCAGTATTACTATCAGAATCAGAATCAGTATAACTATCAGAATTAGGATCAGTATAACTATCAGAATCAGCATCAGTATTACTATCAGAATCAGAATCAGTATAACTATAAGAATCAGGATCAGTATAACTATCAGAATTAGGATCAGTATAACTATCAGAATCAGCATCAGTATTACTATCAGAATCAGAATCAGTATAACTATAAGAATCAGGATCAGTATAACTATCAGAATCAGCATCAGTATAACTATCAGAATTAAGATCAGTATAACTATCAGAATCAGCATCTGTATAACTATCAGAATTAGGATCAGTATTACTATCAGAATCAGAATCAGTATAACTATCAGAATTAGGATCAGTATAACTATCAGATTCAGCATCAGTATAACTATCAGAATTAGGATCAGTATAACTATCAGAATCAGTATAACTATCAGAATCAGCATCAGTATTACTATCAGAATCAGGATCAGTATAACTATCAGAATCATCATCGGTATAACTATCAGAATCAGGATCAGTATTACTATCAGAATCAGCATCAGTATTACTATCAGAATCAGGATCAATATAACTATCAGAATCAGGATCAGTATTACTATCAGAATCAGGATCAGTATAACTATCAGAATCAGGATCAGTATTACTATCAGAATCAGCTTCAGTATAAGTATCAGAACCAGGATCAGTATTACTATCAGAATCAGGATCAGTGTAACTATCAGAATCAGGATCAGTATAACTATCAGAATCAGGATCAGTATAACTATCAGAATCAGAATCAGTATTACTATCCGAATCAGGATCAGTATAACTATCAGAATCAGGATCAGTATAACTATCAGAATCAGGATCAGTATAATTATCAGAATCAGCATCATTATTACTATCAGAATCAGCTTCAGTATTACTATCAGAATCAGCTTCAGTATTACTATCAGAATCAGAATCAGTATTACTATCAGAATCAGGATCAGTATAATTATCAGAATCAGCATCATTATTACTATCATAATCAGCATCAGTATTACTATCAGAATCAGTTTCAGTATAAGTATCAGAACCAGGATCAGTGTAACTATCAGAATCAGGACCAGTATTACTATCAGAATCAGCATCAGTATAACTATCAGAATCAGCATCAGTATTACTATCAGAATCAGTTTCAGTATTACTATCAGAATCAGGATCAGTATTACTATCAGAATCAGGATCAGTATAATTATCAGAATCAGCATCATTATTACAATCAGAATCAGCATCAGTATTACTATCAGAATCAGAATCAGTATTACTATCAGAATCAGGATCAGTATAATTATCAGAATCAGAATCAGTATTACTATCAGAATCAGGATCAGTATAACTATCAGAATCAGCATCAGTATTACTATCAGAATCAGGATCAATATAACTATCAGAATCAGGATCAGTATTACTATCAGAATCAGGATCAGTATTACTATCAGAATCAGCTTCAGTATAAGTATCAGAACCAGGATCAGTGTAACTATCAGAATCAGGACCAGTATTACTATCAGAATCAGCATCAGTATAACTATCAGAATCAGCTTCAGTATAACTATTAGAATCAGGATCAGTATAACTATCAGAATCAGAATCAGTATTACTATCAGAATCAGGACCAGTATTACTATCAGAATCAGCATCAGTATAACTATCAGAATCAGGATTAGTATAACTATCAGAATCAGGATCAGTATAACTATCAGAATCAGAATCAGTATTACTATCAGAATTAGGATCAGTATAACTATCAGAATCAGGATCAGTATAACTATCAGAATTAGGATCAGTATAACTATCAGAATCAGCATCAGTATTACTATCAGAATCAGAATCAGTATAACTATCAGAATTAGGATCAGTATAACTATCAGAATCAGAATCAGTATTACTATCAGAATTAGGATCAGTATAACTATCAGAATCAGCATCAGTATTACTATCAGAATCAGAATCAGTATAACTATCAGAATTAGGATCAGTATAACTATCAGAATCAGCATCAGTATTACTATCAGAATCAGAATCAGTATAACTATAAGAATCAGGATCAGTATAACTATCAGAATCAGCATCAGTATAACTATCAGAATTAGGATCAGTATAACTATCAGAATCAGCATCAGTATAACTATCAGAATTAGGATCAGTATAACTATCAGAATCAGGATCAGTATTACTATCAGAATCAGGATCAGTATTACTATCAGAATCAGCTTCAGTATAAGTATCAGAACCAGGATCAGTGTAACTATCAGAATCAGGACCAGTATTACTATCAGAATCAGCATCAGTATAACTATCAGAATCAGCTTCAGTATAACTATCAGAATCAGGATCAGTATAACTATCAGAATCAGAATCAGTATTACTATCAGAATCAGGACCAGTATTACTATCAGAATCAGCATCAGTATAACTATCAGAATCAGGATTAGTATAACTATCAGAATCAGGATCAGTATAACTATCAGAATCAGAATCAGTATTACTATCAGAATTAGGATCAGTATAACTATCAGAATCAGCATCATTATAACTATCAGAATTAGGATCAGTATAACTATCAGAATCAGCATCAGTATTACTATCAGAATCAGAATCAGTATAACTATCAGAATTAGGATCAGTATAACTATCAGAATCAGCATCAGTATTACTATCAGAATCAGAATCAGTATAACTATAAGAATCAGGATCAGTATAACTATCAGAATCAGCATCAGTATAACTATCAGAATTAGGATCAGTATAACTATCAGAATCAGCATCAGTATAACTATCAGAATTAGGATCAGTATAACTATCAGAATCAGCATCAGTATAACTATCAGAATTAGGATCAGTATAACTATCAGATTCAGCATCAGTATAACTATCAGAATTAGGATCAGTATAACTATCAGAATCAGTATAACTATCAGAATCAGCATCAGTATTACTATCAGAATCAGGATCAGTATAACTATCAGAATTAGGATCAGCATAACTATCAGAATCAGCATCAGTATTACTATCAGAATCAGGATCAGTATAACTATCAGAATCATCATCGGTATAACTATCAGAATCAGGATCAGTATTACTATCAGAATCAGCATCAGTATTACTATCAGAATCAGGATCAATATAACTATCAGAATCAGGATCAGTATTACTATCAGAATCAGGATCAGTATAACTATCAGAATCAGGATCAGTATTACTATCAGAATCAGCTTCAGTATAAGTATCAGAACCAGGATCAGTATTACTATCAGAATCAGGATCAGTATAACTATCAGAATCAGGATCAGTATAACTATCAGAATCAGGATCAGTATAACTATCAGAATCAGAATCAGTATTACTATCCGAATCAGGATCAGTATAACTATCAGAATCAGGATCAGTATAACTATCAGAATCAGGATCAGTATAATTATCAGAATCAGCATCATTATTACTATCAGAATCAGCTTCAGTATTACTATCAGAATCAGCTTCAGTATTACTATCAGAATCAGAATCAGTATTACTATCAGAATCAGGATCAGTATAATTATCAGAATCAGCATCATTATTACTATCATAATCAGCATCAGTATTACTATCAGAATCAGCTTCAGTATAAGTATCAGAACCAGGATCAGTGTAACTATCAGAATCAGGACCAGTATTACTATCAGAATCAGCATCAGTATAACTATCAGAATCAGCATCAGTATTACTATCAGAATCAGTTTCAGTATTACTATCAGAATCAGGATCAGTATTACTATCAGAATCAGGATCAGTATAATTATCAGAATCAGCATCATTATTACTATCAGAATCAGCATCAGTATTACTATCAGAATCAGAATCAGTATTACTATCAGAATCAGGATCAGTATAATTATCAGAATCAGTATCATTATTACTATCAGAATCAGCATCAGTATTACTATCAGAATCAGTTTCAGTATTACTATCAGAATCAGAATCAGTATTACTATCAGAATCAGAATCAGTATTACTATCAGAATCAGGATCAGTATAATTATCAGAATCAGCATCATTATTACTATCAGAATCAGCATCAGTATTACTATCAGAATCAGCTTCAGTATTACTATCAGAATCAGAATCAGTATTACTATCAGAATTAGGATCAGTATAACTATCAGAATCAGGATTAGTATAACTATCAGAATCAGGATCAGTATTACTATCAGAATCAGCTTCAGTATTACTATCAGAATCAGCTTCAGTATTACTATCAGAATCAGCTTCAGTATAAGTATCAGAATCAGAATCAGTATTACTATCAGAATCAGGATCAGTATAACTATCAGAATCAGCATCAGTATTACTATCAGAATCAGGATCAATATAACTATCAGAATCAGGATCAGTATTACTATCAGAATCAGGATCAGTATAACTATCAGAATCAGGATCAGTATTACTATCAGAATCAGCTTCAGTATAAGTATCAGAACCAGGATCAGTGTAACTATCAGAATCAGGACCAGTATTACTATCAGAATCAGCATCAGTATAACTATCAGAATCAGCTTCAGTATAACTATCAGAATCAGGATCAGTATAACTATCAGAATCAGAATCAGTATTACTATCAGAATCAGGACCAGTATTACTATCAGAATCAGCATCAGTATAACTATCAGAATCAGGATTAGTATAACTATCAGAATCAGGATCAGTATAACTATCAGAATCAGAATCAGTATTACTATCAGAATCAGCATCAGTATTACTATCAGAATCAGTTTCAGTATTACTATCAGAATCAGAATCAGTATTACTATCAGAATCAGAATCAGTATTACTATCAGAATCAGGATCAGTATAATTATCAGAACCAGGATCAGTGTAACTATCAGAATCAGGACCAGTATTACTATCAGAATCAGCATCAGTATAACTATCAGAATCAGCATCAGTATAACTATCAGAATCAGGATCAGTATAACTATCAGAATCAGGATCAGTATAACTATCAGAATCAGCATCATTATTACTATCAGAATCAGCATCAGTATTACTATCAGAATCAGTTTCAGTATTACTATCAGAATCAGAATCAGTATTACTATCAGAATCAGAATCAGTATTACTATCAGAATCAGGATCAGTATAATTATCAGAATCAGCATCATTATTACTATCAGAATCAGCATCAGTATTACTATCAGAATCAGCTTCAGTATTACTATCAGAATCAGAATCAGTTTTACTATCAGAATTAGGATCAGTATAACTATCAGAATCAGGATCAGTATAACTATCAGAATCAGGATCATTATTACTATCAGAATCAGCTTCAGTATTACTATCAGAATCAGCTTCAGTATTACTATCAGAATCAGCTTCAGTATTACTATCAGAATCAGCTTCAGTATAAGTATCAGAATCAGAATCAGTATTACTATCAGAATTAGGATCAGTATAACTATCAGAATCAGCATCAGTATTACTATCAGAATCAGGATCAATATAACTATCAGAATCAGGATCAGTATTACTATCAGAATCAGGATCAGTATAACTATCAGAATCAGGATCAGTATTACTATCAGAATCAGCTTCAGTATAAGTATCAGAACCAGGATCAGTGTAACTATCAGAATCAGGACCAGTATTACTATCAGAATCAGCATTAGTATAACTATCAGAATCAGCATCAGTATAACTATCAGAATCAGGATCAGTATAACTATCAGAATCAGGATCAGTATAACTATCAGAATCAGGATCAGTATAACTATCAGAATCAGGATCAATATAACTATCAGAATCAGGATCAGTATAACTATCAGAATCAGGATCAGTATAACTATCAGAATCAGAATCAGTATTACTATCAGAATCAGGATCAGTATAACTATCAGAATCAGGATCAGTATAACTATCAGAATCAGGATCAGTATAACTATCAGAATCAGCTTCAGTATTACTATCAGAATCAGCTTCAGTATTACTATCAGAATCAGAATCAGTATTACTGTCAGAATCAGGATCAGTATAATTATCAGAATCAGCATCATTATTACTATCAGAATCAGCATCAGTATTACTATCAGAATCAGTTTCAGTATAAGTATCAGAACCAGGATCAGTATTACTATCAGAATCAGGACCAGTATTACTATCAGAATCAGCATCAGTATAACTATCAGAATCAGCATCAGTATTACTATCAGAATCAGCTTCAGTATAAGTATCAGAACCAGGATCAGTATAACTATCAGAATCAGGATCAGTATTACTATCAGAATCAGCTTCAGTATTACTATCAGAATCAGCTTCAGTATTACTATCAGAATCAGCTTCAGTATAAGTATCAGAATCAGAATCAGTATTACTATCAGAATTAGGATCAGTATAACTATCAGAATTAGGATCAGTATAACTATCAGAATCAGAATCAGTATTACTATCAGAATCAGGATCAGTATAACTATCAGAATCAGCATCATTATTACTATCAGAATCAGCATCAGTATTACTATCAGAATCAGAATCAGTATTACTATCAGAATCAGAATCAGTATTACTATCAGAATCAGAATCAGTGTAACTATCAGAATCAGAATCAGTATTACTATCAGAATTAGGATCAGTATAACTATCAGAATCAGGATCAGTATAACTATCAGAATCAGAATCAGTATTACTATCAGAATTA
>CM038726.1:1343343-1353343 GCA_021613375.1 Megaleporinus macrocephalus
GACTAAGATTATTAGCAATCAATTAAAAAATTAAGCTAATTTTTCATGACCATAGGCTTGTTTTCGTCCATGTCCTCCTGTGAGGCCAAGAATTTGCACGCCGTATATATCACTCCTTATTACTTTCCTAGGTTTATATGCACACTAATGCAAATATTGGTGCACATACGAGGCTCGTGTTCTCTTGATGGCACTCCTGAGAGCTCATAACACACGTACACACGCCCAGAACTTCAGAGGAACAGCCCGTAATAAAAATATGTTATTCTTTAATACGGCCAATCGACTTTACTGCACCCGGCAGGGTGCTACCAAAATACTGGGGCTCATCGCACACGCCCAGTGCAGCTACACACACACCGCTAACATGTCCACATACACACTAAGGCACTGTGTGCAAGTCTTTTTTGAGGATTTCAACCCACTATTTGCACAAACAGTGACATTTGGGTCCATATTTCTCCTCCAGATGTCCATCGGCAGCTCCTGATTTCTGAGAAAGTATTGGCTGATCAACTGGGATCAATACAGGTCTTTACTGGGAAGTAAGAGCAGAAACCGGATAAACAAACACACTGAAGTACGTGGTCCCTACTTATTACAGGTTGTGAAATGTTTGGCCCTCAGGCACCTGCAACAGTCTTGAGGAGGTAGCTGAGCCTCACATATAAACGATAGCCAAGAGTGACAGTAGGAGGTGGACATCATTAGCGAGAGTTGGCAGGAAGGAGGTACCTGAGCCTCACCCTCCAGTAATAGCCAGGAGTGACAGTGGGAGGTAGAGATCACTCTTGAAAGAAAGCAGGAAGATGCCAACGATGCCTCAAATGCCAACGATAGCCAAGAGTGACAGTGGGAGGTGGATGTCAGGCTTAAGAGAGAGCAGGAAGGAGGTACCTGAGGCTTACCCTCTAATAATAGCCAGGAGTGACAGTGGGAGGTGGATGTCAGGTTTAAGAGAGAGCAGGAAGGAGGTACCTGAGCCTCACCCTCTAATAATAGCCAGGAGTAACAGTGGGAGGTAGAGATCACTCTTGAAAGAAAGCAGGAAAATGCCAACGATGCCTCAGATGCCAACGATAGCCGAGAGTGACTGTGGGAGTTGGACATCCCTCGCAAGGGAGGGAAGCAAGGAGGTATCTTGTCCTCACATGCCAACAATAGCTGAGAGTGACAGTGGGAGGTGGACTTTAGTCGCAAGAGAGGGCAGGAAGGAGGTACCTGAGTCTCACATACCAATGATAGCCGGGAGTAACTGTGGAGGTGGACGTCACTCGCAGGGGAGGGAAGCAAGAAGGTACCTTGAACTCACATGCCAACGATAGCCAAGAGTAACAGTGGGAGGTGAACGTTACTCGCGAGAGAGGGAAGCAAGGAGGTACCTTGGCCTCACATGCCAACAATAGCCAAGGGTGATAGTGGGAGATGGACATTAGTCCTGAGAGAGGGCAGGAAGGAGGTAGCCAAGCCTCACACACCAACGGCAGCCGAGAGTAACAGTGGGAGGTGGACGTTAGTCGCAAGAGAGGGCAGGAAGGAGGTACCTGAGCCTCACATGCCAGCAACAACCGAGAGTGACAGTGGGAGGTGGTCATTTGTCTTGAAAGAAGGTAGAAAGAAGGTACCTGAGCCTCACATGCCAACGTTAGGAGGTGGATATCAGTTGCAAGAGAGGGAGGCAAGGAGGTACCCAAGCCTCACACACTAACGATAGCCAAAAGAGACAGTGGGAGGTGGATATCAGTCTAGAGACAGGGCAGGAAGGAGGTACCTGAGCCTCTCATGCAATCAATAGCCGAGAGTAACAGTGGGAGGTGGATGTCACTCACGAGAGAGGGAGGCAAGGAGGTACCTTGGCCTCACACACCAACGATAGCCGAGAGTTACAGTGGGAGGTGGACTTTAGTTGCTAGAGAGGGCAGCAGCTTTTCTGGACGGTGGTGATTTCTGACTGACCGCTGTGTATAGTTCGGTCTTAACCTGTGTGTGTGGACGTGGTGGTGGACGGTGTGTGTTGATAGTGGTGTGTGGAAGTGTTCCCAGGATCTTAAGGTCTTAATTGTGTTTGAACTATAAGACCCTATCAGCCAGGTGGTCCCAGATCAAAGGCTGTGGGCCGTGACATATAGAAATAATAATAATAATAATAATAATAATAATATGTTCAAGCTAATATACAATAGGCAGTTCTACACCAGGCCATGAAAGAGTTAAACGATCAGTATAGAGAACATAGGGAATAAAGTCCTGCTGAGATCTGGCAACCCCAGTAGGAAGTCTTCCATAAGCCACACATTCCACCCTGAAATGAAGCTAAGAGTGGGTTACATTTCCACAGAGAACAATTTCCTGTCTCCCTCGCTCACTCTCTCTCTCTCTCTCTCTCTCACACACATATACACTCACACTTACTAACACACACACTCACACACACTCACACACAGACACACACACACACTCACAGCACGAGCCAAACAGCTATAAAGCTGCAGATATAAAAAAATCTGAATTATCCTTGTGCGAGATTTTTTTGTTTTGTGTGTGTGTGTGTGTGTGTGTGTGTGTGACACTAATATTCAGAGTGTGTGTGTGCGTGACACTAATATTCAGAGGATTTATGTTTTTGATCTTGCCTGTATATGAAGACTTTGACATCAGAGAGTCTGGTGTTAGTTTTTCACCACACACACACACACACACACACACACACACACACACACACACACACACACATATATATATATATATATATATATATATATATATATATATATATACACACACACTGGCATGATGCTATATGCAATATTTACACTATATATACTACACACTATATACTTTATAGACTATATTACATACAGTTACTATCTACTATATGTAGATACTATATATCTATCATAAACATATATACTACATATACTAAGCATATACTACACACATTTACAATATACATTATATACTACATACACAATAAACTAGATACTTTATACACTAGACAATTTATACATTACATGTGTGTATATATACATATATGTGTGTGTGTATATATTTATGTATGTTTATGTATGTATATGTATGTGTACATGTGTATATATATGTATTTATATTTAATGTAAATGTGTGTGTGTATATATTTATGTGTATATATATATAATAGAGAGCAGTGTGTATGTATGTTACTGGATGGTATAGTTACTATTTGAGTGTATAATGTAAATATGTGTGTGTATATATATTTATGTGTATATATATATGATGTAGGGCAGTGTGTATGTACGTTACTGGATGGTTTAGCTACTATTTGAGTGTATAAAGTAAATATGTGTGTGTATATATGTTTATGTGTATATATAGGATGTAGAGCAGTGTGTATGTATGTTACTGGATGGTATAGTTACTATTTGAGTGTATAAAGTAAATGTGTGTGTGTATATATATTTATGTGTATATATATGATGTAGAGCAGTGTGTATGTACGTTACTGGATGGTATAGTTACTATTTGAGTGTATAATGTGAATATGTGTGTGTATATATATTTATGTGTGTATATATATGATGTAGAGCAGTGTGTATGGACCTTACTGGATGGTATAGCTACTATTTGAGTGTATAAAGTAAATATGTGTGTGTATATATGTTTATGTGTATATATATATGATGTAGAGCAGTGTGTATGTATGTTACTGGATGGTATAGTTACTATTTGAATGTATAAAGTAAATGTGTGTGTGTGTATATATTTATATGTATATATATGATGTAGAGCAGTGTGTATGTATGTTACTGGATGGTATAGTTACTATTTGAATGTATAAAGTAAATGTGTGTGTGTGTATATATGTTTATGTGTATATATATGATGGAGAGCAGTGTGTATGTACGTTACTGGATGGTATAGTTACTATTTAAGTGTATAATGTAAATATGTGTGTGTATATATGTTTATGTGTATATATATGATGTAGAGCAGTGTGTATGTATGTTACTGGATGGTATAGTTACTATTTAAGTGTATAATGTAAATATGTGTGTGTATATATGTTTATGTGTATATATATGATGGAGAGCAGTGTGTATGTATGTTACTGGATGGTATAGTTACTATTTGAGTGTATAAAGTAAATGTGTGTGTGTATATATATGATGTAGGGCAGTGTGTATGTACGTTACTGTATTGTATAGCTACTATTTGAGTGTATAAAGTAAATATGTGTGTGTATATATGTTTATGTGTATATATATATGATGTAGAGCAGTGTGTATGTATGTTACTGGATGGTATAGTTACTATTTGAATGTATAAAGTAAATGTGTGTGTGTGTATATATGTTTATGTGTATATATATGATGGAGAGCAGTGTGTATGTATGTTACTGGATGGTATAGTTACTATTTAAGTGTATAATGTAAATATGTGTGTGTATATATATGATGTAGGGCAGTGTGTATGTACGTTACTGGATGGTATAGCTACTATTTGAGTGTATAAAGTAAATATGTGTGTGTATATATGTTTATGTGTATATATATAGAATGTAGAGCAGTGTGTATGTATGTTACTGGATGGTATAGTTACTATTTGAGTGTATAAAGTAAATGTGTGTGTGTATATATTTATGTGTATATATATGATGTAGAGCAGTGTGTATGTATGTTACTGGATGGTATAGTTACTATTTGAGTGTATAAAGTAAATGTGTGTGTGTATATATTTATGTGTATATATATGATGTAGAGCAGTGTGTATGTATGTTACTGGATGGTATAGTTACTATTTGAGTGTATAAAGTAAATGTGTGTGTGTATATATTTATGTGTATATATATGATGTAGAGCAGTGTGTATGTATGTTACTGGATGGTATAGTTACTATTTGAGTGTATAATGTAAATATGTGTGTGTGTATATATATTTATGTGTATATATATGATGTAGAGCAGTGTGTATGTATGTTACTGGATGGTATAGTTACTATTTGAGTGTATAATGTAAATATGTGTGTGTGTATATATATTTATATGTATATATATGATGTAGAGCAGTGTGTATGTACGTTGCTGGATGGTTTAGCTACTATTTGAGTGTATAAAGTAAATATGTGTGTGTATATATTCTACATGTATACGTTATGAAGCCACACCTCCAGGCGGAGCCGGGCTGGATTGTTCTGGGGGGCCGGGGTTTAGGAAGGGGCTGTTATTGTTAGACAGGGCAGGTCTGGAGCCGGACTGGTGGGGACTTTCCGAGCGTTCCGAGAGAAATCCAGCATCACAGCGTGTTTGTTTACTGTTTTAAACCTTATTCCTGTCCAGCAGCTCACTCTGAGACCTCACTCTACCTCACACTGCAGAGCACACTCCAGAGAGAGTGAATGGGAGTGAGTGTTTGTGTGTGTGTGTGTGTGTGTGTGTCTGTCTCTCTGTCTGTCTTTCTCTCTGTGTTTGTCTTTCCGTCTTTTTTCTGCCTCTGTCTGTCTGTTTCTTTGCCAGTCTGTCTGTCTGTCTCTCTTTTGGTCTGTCTGCCTGTCTGTCTGTCTCTCTGCCAGTCTGTCTGCCTGTCTCTATGTCTGCCTGCCTGCCTGTCTGTCCCTCCTCCCATCTGTCTGTCAGTATTTCTGTCTCTCTGTCAATCTTTCTGTCTCTCTGTCTCTCTTTTGGTCTGTCTGTCTGTCTGTCTGTCTGTCTGTCTCTCTGCCTGTCTCTATGTCTGCCTGCCTGCCTGTCTGTCTCTCCTTCTGTCTCTCTGTTTGTCTTTCAGTCTCTCTGTATCTCTTTTGGTCTGTCTGTCAGTCTTTCTGTCTCTCTGTTTGTCTTTCTGTCTCGCTGTATCTCTTTTGGTCTGTCTTTTAGTCTCTCTGTCAGTCTTTCTGTCTCTTTGTCTGCCTGTCTGTCTCTCTTTTTGTCTACCTGCCTGCCTGTCTCACTTTTGGTCTGTCTGTCTGTCTCTCTGACTGCCTGTCTGTCAGTCTCTCTGTCTCTCTCTTTGTCTGTCAGTCTCTCTGTCTCTCTCTTTGTCTGTCAGTCTCTTTTTACCTTCTGTCTGTCTGTTAGTCTCTCTGTCTCTTTGCTTGCCTGTCAATCTCTCTTGGTCTGTGTGTCTGTCCCTCTGTCTGTCTGTCAGTCTCTCTGTCTCTCTGTCAATCTCTCTGTCTCTGTCTTGGTCTGTCTGCCTGTGTCTGTCTGTGGTGCGGCAGTGTGAGGGAAACTGCTGTGTGTTGTTTGTTTGTGTGGTTTTGTTTTTCTTCATTCTTCTGTATAATTTTTGGGAAAAGAATGAAGAAGGTCGACGAGGACGACCACAGGTATGTGGACGGGAGGAGACAGAACGAGAGACAAAATGAACAGAGACCTGAAAAAGGAAGAAAGAAAAGAAAGACAGAGGAAGAAAATGACTGAGACACGACACACAGCTTCCTTCACCACAAACAGCTGTGTGTCACCATCAGTCCATCAGAGCGGCGATGCTGAGCTGCGAGCAGTGGAAGCTGGACGTTCTCTGAAGATCTGACTGAAACTAACTGAATGATTATGTGGGGCAGGTCGCTAACAGCGCTAGCCAACTAGCTAATATCTACTACTCATATATAACACTGCTAATGCTAATGCTAACTAGCACCTACATCACATGCAGGAGAGTTTAAATGAAATGTGGGATTACGTTCTGCTCTCTTTATGATGTGATTATGTTATAATACATATTCATATATCCTAACTGTTTACAAACAACTTCCCATAATTTACATAAATTATACCGTCTATGCAAAGTTTCATGTCTAAATATTTATCACTTTAAAAACAAATAAAAACATAATTTAATTGATTTAAATTCTGTGTTTACTGTGTTCATATTTGTTTATCTTTTAATTATATAATGGCTCTTTTTACTGTATTTATGTTTGTTTATATATATATTTTAATAGCATAATTTCTCAATTTACTGTGTTTACATTTGTTTACATTCATGCTATTTGTATAACTTCTTTGTTTACTGCATTTGTTTATATTTATTTTAATAGCATAATTATATAATTTTTCTGTTTATGCTGTTTCCTTTGTGTTTTTTATACTTATTATAATATCATAATTATTTATTGTAAAGGTAGAATTACTCTGTTTACTGTGTTTATCTTTGTCTATATTTATTGTAAAGGTGGAGTTTCTCTTTTTTACTGTGTTTATCTTTGTTTATATTTATAGTAAAGGTAGAGTCTCTCTGTTTACTGTGTTTATTTTTGTTTCTATTTATTGAAAAGGTAGATTTTCTCTGTTTACTGTGTTTTTCTTTGTTTATTTTTACTGAAAAGGTAGAGTTTCTCTGTTTACTGTGTTTATCATTGTTAATATTTATTGTAAATGTAGAATTTCTCTGTTTACTGTGTTTATCGTTGTCTATATTTATTGTAAAGGTAGAATGTCTCTGTTTAATGTGTTTATCTTTGTTTATATTTATTGTGAAGGTAAAATGTCTCTGTTTAATGTGTTTATCTTTGTTAATATTTATTGTAAAGGTAGAATTTCTCTGTTTACTGTGTTTTAACTTTGTTTGTATTTACTCTAACCTATGCAGTGATGTTTAAATAAAGTGCTCAGGTGTGTAAGTTCCTTGGCTATACGGTTATCTGTATTTATATTTACACACTTACGCTGGTGAGCTTCTCGTGAGCGCTCGTGTACTGATGTGTGTCGATGTTCTCATTAGAGCTTTTAAGAAACAACAGCTGTTCATGACACACTCTACTACAACACAGCTGTACACAGAGAGAGAGAGAGAGAGAGGGGGAATGAAGGAAAGAAAGAAAATCAAAAAGTGAGAGGCGGACAGATAGAAAGGGAGAGAGAAAGACCGAAACAAAGAAAGTAAGAAGAAGGAGAAGTTCAGAGACAGAAAAAGAGAAAAGGGGGAAGAAAAAAGGGAAGAGACAAAACAAGGATGAGAACAAAAGGGAAAAAGACAGGGAGAGAAAAAATTACAAAAAAACCTGAGTAAGTGGTAAAGAAAGAAAGAAAGAAGAAAAGGAAGAAACTAACTTAAAAATAGACAGATAATGAAAGAGATAAACAACAAAAAGAGAGCAAAAAGAAAGTGAAAGAGGGAATAAGAGAAGAAAGACTTAGAGAAAGAATACAAAGGGAAAAGAGTGGTAGAGAAAGAAGAATAGAGAAAAATAATGAAATAATAAAAATGAAAAAAATAAAAGAAAGTAAGAAACTTTAAAGAAAACAGATAAAGAAGAAAAGAGAATGAGAAAGAATAAAGAAAGAAAGACAGAAAGAAAGAAAAGGAAGGAAGAAAGAACTGAAAGGTAGGTATAGGTAGAGAAAGAAAAAGTGAAGAAAGAAAGAATAAAAAAGAATAAAGTAAAGTGAGAGGAGAGGAGGAGAAGAAAGAAATGAAAGTTTAACTGTTTAACAAACTATTAACTAAGAACTGTGACCTGATCACTTAATCAGAATCTGTTACTGAATGTCCTGCTGTCCTATATGTGAACTCCTTTAGATGTCTGTCCAGATGATCTATGATCTATGATCTATATCTATCTAATGATTAATATCCAGAATTAAGTTCTAATAAAATTAATATTTAAAATGAGGTTCTAATAAAATTAAGTATTTAAGTTTTAATTAATTTAATTAAGTATTTAGTTCTAACAAAAAGATAATATCCAGAATAATGTTCTAATAATATCCAAATTTAAGTTCTTGTACAATTCATATTCAGATTGAAGTTCTAGTAAAATTAATGTTCAGAATGAAGTTCTAATCAAATACAAATTCAAAATGAAAATCTAATACAATTAATTTGCAGAATGAGGTTCTAATAAAATACTAGCCAGAATGAAGTTCTGATAAATAATATTCAAAGTACAGTTCTAATAAAAATAATATCTAGAACAAAGTAACAATACAATTAATATCAATAATGAATTCCTTATTAAATTAATATCCAGAATGAATTTCTAATACAATTAACACACAGAATAAGGTTCTAATTAAATGAACATCCAGTAAAATGTCATAGTAAAATTAATATCCAGAATAAAATTCTAGTAAAATTAATGTACATATATACTGTCCAAAGCAACAATGTCCAGAAAGATATTCTAATAAAACTAAAATCTAATAGTAATATAATATAGAATGAAGTTCTAACATTAACAATATCCAGAATGAAGTTGTAATAAATTAATATGCAGAATGAAATTGTAATAAATTAATATGCAGAATGAAATTCTAGTAAAATTAATATCCAAAATGAAGTTCTAATAAAATTAATATACAGAATGAAGTTCTAATAAAATTAATATGCAGAATAAAGTTCTAGTAAAATTAATATGCAGTATGAAGTTCTAATAAAATTGATATGCAGAATGAAATTGTAATAAATTAATATGCAGAATGAAGTTCTAGTCAAATTAATGTCCAGAATGAAGTTCTAATAAAATTAATATGCAGAATAAAGTTCTAGTAAAATTAATATGCAGTATGAAGTTATAATAAAATTAATATCCAGAATAAAGTTCTAGTAAAATTAATATGCAGTATGATGTTCTGGTAAAATTAATATGCAGAATGAAGTTCTAATAAAATTAATATGCAGTATGAAGTTCTAATAAAATTAATATGCAGTATGAAGTTCTGATAAAATTGATATGCAGAATGAAATTGTAATAAATTAATATGCAGAATAAAGTTCTAGTAAAATTAATATGCAGAATGAAATTGTAATAAATTAATATGCAGAATGAAGTTCTAGTAAAATTAATATCCAGAAAGAAGTTCTGATAAAATTAATATGCAGTATGAAGTTCTAATAAAATTGATATGCAGAATGAAATTGTAATAAATTAATATGCAGAATGAAGTTCTAGTAAAATTAATATCCAGAATTAAGCTGTAATAAAATTAATATGCAGAATGAAGTTCTAGTAAAATTAATATGCAGAATGAAGTTCTAGTAAAATTAATATGCAGAATGAAGTTCTAGTAAAATTAATATCC
>CM038726.1:1358343-1400843 GCA_021613375.1 Megaleporinus macrocephalus
AATAGTAGTAGTACTAGTAGTAGTAGTAGTAATAGTAGTAGTAGTAATAGTAATACTAATAGTAATAGTAGTAGTAGTAATAGTAAAGGTAGTATTAGTAGTAGTAGTAGTAGTAAAGTAGTAGTAATAGCAGTAGTAGTACTAGTAATAGTAGTAGTAGTAATAGTACTAATAGTAGTAGTAGTAATAGTAGTACTAATAGCAGTAATAGTAATAGTAGTAGAATTAGTACTAGTAGTAGTAGTAATAATAGTAATAGTAGTAGTAGTAATAGTAGTAGTAATAGTAATAGTAGTAATAGTAGTAGTAAAGTAGTAGTAATATTAGTAGTAGTATTAATAGTAGTAGTAGTAGTAATAGTAATAGTAATAGTAGTAATAGTAGTAGTAATATTAGTAGTAGTAGTAGTAGTAGTAGTAATAGTAGTAGTACTAGTAGTAGTAATAGTAATAGTAGTAATAGTAGTAGTAATATAGTAGTAGTAATATTAGTAGTAGTAGTAATAGAAGTAGTTGTAGTAAAAGTAGTAGTAGTAAAGTAGTAGTAATAGAAGTAGCAAAAGTATTAGTAGTAGAAATAGTAATAATAGTAGTAGTAATATTAGTAGTAGTAGTAATAGAAGTAGTTGTAGTAAAAGTAGTAGTAGTAAAGTAGTAGTAAAAGAAGTAGTAAAAGTATTAGTAGTAGTAATAGTAGTAGTAATTTTAGTAGTAGTAGTAATAGAAGTCGTTGTAGTAAAAGTATCAGTAGTAAAGTAGTAGTAATAGAAGTAGTAAAAGTATTAGTAGTAGTAATAGAAGTAGTAAAAGTATTAGTAGTAGTAATAGAAGTAGTAAAAGTATTAGTAGTAGTAATAGTAGTAGTAGTAATAGTAGTAGTAATATTAGTAGTAGTAGTAATAGAAGTAGTTGTAGTAAAAGTATCAGTAGTAAAGTATTAGTAATAGAAGTGGTAAAAGTATTAGTAGTAGTATTGTTATTTCAGTAAGGGAAGATGATGGATCTGAATACTCCAGCTTGTAGCGGGTGAGTGGGGGTCTATCTTTTAGGCTATGTCCCGAACATGGCCGCCATCTTAAAAGCCGCCATACTGGATCAAAGGCAAGTTTGTCCAATGGGAAGGTGGTCGTGTAGCAGATCAAAGAAGCCCAGAACTGATCAGAAATCAGATAGCAGATCAAAGAAAACCAGAACTGATCAGAAATCAGATAGCAGATCAAAGAAGACCAGAACTGATCAGAAATCAGATAGCACATCAAAGAAGACCACAACTGATCAGAAATCGATCAAAAACAATCAAACCAACAACCACATTGAACAACATGTTCTGTCCCTGGAGCTGAACTGCACCTTCAGATCTGCCTTCACGTTTGAACTACAAGAGATCAAATCTGATTACATCAGTCGATTTCTGATCAGTTCTGGTCTGCTACAAGACCACCTTCCCATTTTCAGAATGTAGCCTAAAAGATAGGCCCCCTCACCCGTTACTTACTGGGGTATTCAGATACACCATTTTCCGTGTCCTGAGACTTTTGACTCTATATTATTATTATTATTATTATTATTATTATTATTATTATTATTACTAGTGGTAGTAGTAGTAGTATTGTTTTGATTTTGATTATGTCCAGCCTGTGTGTGTATGTATGATGTACAGGTGTGGATATTTGTGTGATTATGATGAATGAAGAGAGTTGTGAGTTCATTTGTTTGACGTTAGTGAAATATGCTATTTGAAAATAATACACTGCTTTGATAAATCGCCTGTTTGATCATTAATCAGCTGCGGGACGGATTCCACGTCCACTGCGGGAGAGAACGAGCGAAAATAAAAGCAGGAGATTTATAGTTTTTCATTACAATAACGTTTACTTCATACATCACACGACCTGCAGCGGAAAAACCTGGAGCTTATTTTCAAACAATGTTTACCAAACGCCTTTATTTCCCCATTCAGTTCTAACACCATTATTACTATTATTATTATTATTATTATTATTATTATTATTTTAGGTGGAAAAACATAGATGAGAAATAGATGGAGAGATAATGGAATGGACAGATGAGGAGAGTGAGAGATAAAGAGAGTGAGAGATAAAGAGAGTGATAGATGAAAAATGGGACACGTTCATGTAATATTGATGATATTTTCTGCTGCTGAGTGAGTTTCGAGGTTCGTGTCTCAGCATGTTAAAGTTTTAGTCTGACTGAATGCAGTCGGTTTCTTCTACAGTTTCAGCACTCAAACAGGAAGCGTAGGGGGCGACGGTGGTTCTGACAGACTGTAATACACTACAGGAAGCGTAGGGGGCGACGGTGGTTCTGACAGACTGTAATGCACTACAGGAAGCGTAGGGGGCGACGGTGGTTCTGACAGACTGTAATACACTACAGGAAGCGTAGGGGGCGACGGTGGTTCTGACAGGACTGTAATCCACTACAGGAAGCGTAGGGGGCGACGGTGGTTCTAACAGATTGTAATACACTACAGGAAGCGTAGGGGGCGACGGTGGTTCTGACAGACTGTAATACACTACAGGAAGCGTAGGGGGCGACGGTGGTTCTGACAGACTGTAATACACTACAGGAATCGTAGGGGGCGACGGTGGTTCTGACAGACTGTAATACACTACAGGAGGCGTAGGGGGCGACGGTGGTTCTGATAGACTGTAATACACTACAGGAAGCGTAGGGGGCGACGGTGGTTCTGACAGACTGTAATACACTACAGGAAGCGTAGGGGGCGACGGTGGTTCTGACAGACTGTAATACACTACAGGAAGCGTAGGGGGCGACGGTGGTTCTGACAGGTTGTAATACACTACAGGAATCGTAGGGGGCGACGGTGGTTCTGACAGACTGTAATACACTACAGGAAGCGTAGGGGGCGACGGTGGTTCTGACAGACTGTAATACACTACAGGAAGCGTAGGGGGCGACGGTGGTTCTAACAGATTGTAATACTCTACAGGAAGCGTAGGGAGCGACGGTGGTTCTGACAGACTGTAAAACACTACAGGAAGCGTAGGGGGCGACGGTGGTTCTGACAGACTGTAATACACTACAGGAAGGGTAGGGGGCGACGGTGGTTCTGACAGACTGTAATACTCTACAGGAAGCGTAGGGGGCGACGGTGGTTCTGACAGACTGTAAAACACTACAGGAAGTATTGTTTACTTGTAGTTATTGGTATTTATTGTAATATTAGTGTTTTCTTTCAGGTAATGAGCTTCCCAGACGACTCGGCACTGGATGTTCATGGACCGGCTCCTCAGTGTCCCCTGGAGAGCAGCCCAGTAAGTTATTCTCAGCATGGGTCCTGATGGTCAACTCTACTGACCCTTCCAGACAGAAGGACGAGCGGTGCCGTCAGGAAAAAGAGCCGGGAGGACGTTGGGGAAGGAATGAGTAAACGCCGGAGCTCTCGGCTCTGGGCCGCTGAGTAAGAGGCCCCCGGAGCTGGAGGAAAACACATTTTCAGCGCTTTTCTCTCGACTGGACACGCTTCTCTTGGCTTTACTGGCGTCCCAAACCCGCCCTAAATCCACTCCATCTTGACTCCTTCCTCGTGAAAACCGAACCTCGTTTGATGTCATCGATGGGGCATTCCGCACGCCCTGGATCAAAGGTCACGCGATATTTACGGCGCTTTCTCTTAAATGACACACCATCCATTTAGAGTTTACAGTAAAAGTCGAGACTGGAAGACAAGTTTCTCTCCATTTCTCACTTCTTTCCAGAGTTTCCCGTCTTGTGGGGTTTCTTTGTTGAGGTGCAGCAAAACACCGACATCACGAGAGATCCGGTCAGTCCGAGTTTAAACCGTACGCGACGTCAGTCCGGAGTCTGTTTTTATTACAGTCCACGTTTTAGAGTCGCCGTCAAACCACAAGCACAGTACATACAGAATTCCTCCACAATCAGCGCTGAGATTCCTGAAAATACACAATATTCCCACATTTATTCTTCCCTACGTTACTAACATGGTAACCAGGACACGACTTTCACAGAGGTCACAGATATTAGGACAATTATAATTATAAACAGTTTCATATACAATTACACTAAAGTCCTTAATAATTAACATAAACACACATACACACACACACACACAGAAAAGAGAGTCAACAAGAGAAAGAGAGAGAGAGGAAAATAGAAAGAAAGAAAAAAAGAAAGAAAGAAATAGAAAAAAATAGTTAGAAAGACAGAAAGATAGAGTTGGGGAAAGATAAAAGGAAAAAAGACAAAATAAATATGTTAACAAATGTAGATATTTGAAAGACAAGAGGAAAAAAACAATAAAAGGGAGAAAATAAAGACAGAAAGAAAGAACGAAAAAAGAAAGAAAGAAAAATGAAAGAAAGAAAGAGAGAAGACAATAACAATTTAAATTTTGAAGAAAGGCAAAAAGAAAAAATTTAGTTAGAACGATAAAGAAAGAGTTGGGGAAAGATAAAATGAAGAAAGATAAAATAAATAAGTTAAAAAAAGATATTTGAAAGACAGGAAGAAAAAAGAAAGAAAGAAGATACAGAAAGAAGGAGCAGAAAGAAAAAAAACAAAGAAAGGGAGAAAAGAAATCAAGAAAGAAAGCAGGAAAGAAAGAAGGAAAGAAAGATAGAAAGAAGACAAAAACAATTTGAAAGGATATGTATTTGGAGAAAGGCAAAATAAAGAAAGAACAAAATAGAAAGAGAGGAAAAAAGAAAAAAGAGAGAAAGAATTAGAGATATAGAAAGAAGGAACAGAAAGAAAAAACAAAGAAAAGGAGAAAATAAAGGCAGAAAGACAGAAAGAAAGAAAGAAAGAAAGAAAGAAAGAAAGAAGACAAAAACATTTTAAAATGATTTATATTTGGAAAGAACAAAGAAAAAAGAAAGAAAGAAAGAAAGATGAGTCAGAGAGAGAAAGAAAGGAAGAGATGAAGAAAAAAATGAAAAAGAGATAAATAGACAAATATACTGATTTAAACATTTGTAGGGAAAGAAAGAAAGAGAGAGAGAGAGAAAGAAAGAGAGAGAGAGGGAAAGACGGAGGAGGTAAAGAGCTCCTCTGTGCTGAGGGTGCTGCTCTGGGTTGAGGTGCAATAAACTCAGAGGAGCGTGTAGCCTTAAAAATACCAGCATGTGATACACACACACACACACACACATATATATATATATATATATATATATATATATATATATATATATATATATATATATATATGTACACACACACTCACACACACACACATATACACACTCACTCACAGACACAGACACTTTAATTCTCTACAGTCATGCGTCTAACAGATGCTGAAGTTTTTCCGTGCTCTTCATCTACACGAGCAGCAGAAGTTCAGCGCTCCCTTCATCTTTATTCATCCACATCAGAACATCAGAAACCCGGAGTGTTCTCCAAGACTGTTCACCTCCGAAACAACATCACTTCCACATCAGACCCGAGTTCTCCTACTGCACCACCTCCCTCCTCACCCGGCAGCAGAACTGCTCTGTTATGGTAATCCGGTCTCTGACGGTCCCAGGATTAACAGTCAGGACACGGGAGGCAGGATTCAGAGACGCAGAGCTTTTCCAAAGTTCAACACAACACAAACTTCTCTTTCACTCACAAAGACCAATCAGTTTTCATTTAGTCATAGCTTTCCCGTCTCGCGCTTCCCCTTCACAGCGTCTCTCTCTGGGTTCTCTCTGGGTCTTGGCCCCCGACTGAGAACAGACACCACGGTGGCTACGTCCGAAACCTCCTACTTCAGTACTACACAGTAGGCAAGAACAGCTAGTACTCAGTATGTGAAAATTCCCTGGACTACTCCTGAATCCTGAACATCATTGTTAGGGATGTCCATGCGGCACACCGTCTTGTGTTAAAGGATGTTGGTCAGATGGTTGGCGTGGATAATGAACACTCATGTACTGATCAAGCAGTGACCACAGGGTCCAGTCTAGTACTCAGAGGTGACCCTGTACTCACAGGATCTCCTGTATGGGATGCTTGATCCACAAGCCCTCGTCCACACAGTCCTTCCTCGGTCTCTCTCCTGTTAGAGAGATTCATGCTGTTCGTCCACAATCAGAACCCGAATGATTTTAAAAGTGTACACAGTGTAATTAGAACCGAACACATGCAGCAGATTTGAAAACCGTAGCAGATCTAATTCAACTTATTCGTTAAGCTCAATAAAAGGGGTGGAGGTTGACCGTTGGAGCTCGTTTGAAGCCGCAGGAAGAAACGTGGAAAGGATCTCACACTTTATTGTCATTTTCACTGCAAACCCAAATGAGTTCTGGTGGTTTCTGACGTCCGTTAATTGGTTAATGTGCTCGGACTCAGCGGCGGAGCAGCTGCAGTGCTGGTTCAGCAGATCCTCGGCGGGGCTGGTCAGAAGGATTAAAAATCCCAGTCATCTCTGCTGCTCAGGCTTCCAGGCCGTTTTTAATAACACAGAGGAACTCTCAGCTGTCCGGGTCCGCTGTGGAAAACAGCCCCGCGCCATTCCAAACCCCAATAAAAACTGTTTTCATTCCGCGGCTTGAACACTGCCAGTGTGTAAATATGCCCTGAGAGCACCAGGAGAAACCGCTGAGAGGAACCAGGAGTCGAAAGGGGAAACTCCCTAAGAGCATGAGGAGGAACCACTAGGAGGAACAAGGAGTCGAGAGGGAAAACTCCCCAAGAGCATGAGGAGGAACCACTAAGAGGAACCAGAAGTTGAAAGGGGAAAATTGATAAGAGCACGAGGAGGAACCACTAGGAAGAACAAAGATTCGAGAGGGAAAACTCCCCAAGAGCATGAGGAGGAACCACTGGGAGGTACCAAAGGAGAACCTCTCTAAGAGCACGAGGGGAAACCACTGAGACAAATCAGGAGTCGAAAGAGGAAACTCCATAAGAGCATGGGGAGAAACCACTAAGAGGAACCAGAAGTTGAAAGGGGAAAATTGATAAGTGCACGAGGAGGAACCACTAGGAGGAACAAGGAGTCGAGAGGGAAAACTCCCCAAGAGCATGAGGAGGAACCACTGCGAGGTACCAAAGGAGAACCTCTCTAAGAGCACGAGGGGAAACCACTGAGAGAAACCAGGAGTCGAAAGGGGAAACTCCATAAGAGCATGGGGAGAAACCACCAAGAGGAACCAGAAGTTGAAAGGGGAAAATTGATAAGAGCATGAGGAGGAACCACTAGGAGGAACTAGCAGTTGTGAGGAGAACTCCCTAAGAGCACGAGGAGAAACCACTAGGAGGAACCAGGAGTTGAGAGGAGAACTCCCTAAGAGCGTGAGGAGGAACCACTAGGAGGAACCGGCAGTCGCGAGGGGAACTCCCTAAGAGCGTGAGGAGGAACCACTAGGAGGAACAAGGAATCGAGAGGGAAAACTTCCCAAGAGCATGAGGAGGAACCACTGTGAGGTACCAAAGGAGAACCGCTCTAAGAGCACGAGGGGAAACCACTGAGATAAACCAGGAGTCGAAAGGGGAAACTCCATATAAGCATGGGGAGAAACCACTAAGAGGAACCAGAAGTTGAAAGGGAAAAATTGATAAGAGCACGAGGAGGAACCACTAGGAGGAACAAAGAGTCGAGAGGGAAAACTCCCCAAGAGCATGAGGAGGAAACACTGCGAGGTACCAAAGGAGAACCTCTCTAAGAGCACGAGGGGAAACCACTGAGACAAACCAGGAGTCGAAAGGGGAAACTCCATAAGAGCATGGGGAGAAACCACTAAGAGGAACCAGAAGTTGAAAGGGGAAAATTGATAAAAGCATGAGGAGGAACCACTAAGAGGAACCAGGAGTTGAGAGGGAAACTGCCTAAGAGCACGAGGAGAAACCACTAGGAGGAACCAGGAGATGAGAGGGGAACTCCCTAAGAGCACGAGGAGGAACGATTAGGAGGAACCAAGAGTCGAGAAGGGAACTCCCTAAGAGCATGAGGAGGAACCACTAGGAGGAACAAAGAGTCGAGAGGGAAAACTCCCCAAGAGCATGCGGAGGAACCACTGCGAGGTACCAAAGGAGAACCTCTCTAAGAGCATGAGGGGAAACCACTAAGACAAACCAGGAGTCAAAAGGGGAAACTCCATAAGAGCATGGTGAGAAACCACTAAGAGGAACCAGAAGTTGAAAGGGGAAAATTGATAAGAGCATGAGGAGGAACCACTAGGAGGAACCAAGAGTCAAGAAGGGAACTCCCTAAGAGCATGAGGAGGAACCACAGGGAGGTACCAAAGGAGAACCTCTCTAAGAGCACAAGGGGAATCCACTGAGTGGAACTAGAAGTCGAAAGGGGAAAATCCATAAGAGCACAAGGGGAAACCACTGAGAGGAACCAAAAGAGAACCTCTCTAACAGCATAAGGACAGGACCAAAACTCCAAAGAAGTCTCTAAAAATTATGAGGAAGAAACACTGAGAGCAACCTCCCTAAGATCATGAGGAAGCATCACTGAGGGGAACAAGGCCTCAAAAGGAGAACCTCTCCAAGAGCATGAAGAAGAAACACAGAAGAACCAAGAATCACTGACAGGAATGAATAGTCAAAAAGAGAGACTTTCTTAAAACCTAAGAAAGAACCATTGAGAGGAACCAAGAGTTATAGGAGAACGAAGACTTCAATGGAGAACCCTCTAAGAGGAGGAGGAAAATCCACTGACAAGAACCATGAGTCAAAAAGGAGAAACTCTCTAAGAGCATGAGGAAGAGACAGTGAGATGAACCAAGAACCACTAAAGTAATCAGGAAACTCTAAGAGGTACCGAGAACCACTTAGAGGAACCATGAACCTCTGAGAGGAACCAAGAACCACTGGGAGGAACGAGGAAGCACTTAAAGAAATCAGGAACCACTGAGAGGAACCAGGATCCACTAAGAGGAACCAGAAACCACTGAGAGGAACCAAGAACTACTGAGAGGAACCAGGATCCACTAAGAGGAACCAGGAACCACTGACAGGTACTAGGAACATTTGCTGAAAGGAACCAGGAACCAGAAACCACTGAGAGGAACCAGGAACCTCTGAGGGGAACCAAGAACCACTGGGAGGAACCAGGAACCTCTGAGGGGAACCAAGAACCACTGAGAGGAACGAGTAAGCACTAAAAGAAACCAAGAACCACTTGGAGGAACGAGTAAGCACTTAAAGAAACCAGGAACTACTGAGAGGAACCAAGAACCACTGGGAGGAACGAGTAAGCGCATAAAGAAACCAGGAACTACTAAGAGGAACCAGGATCCACTAAGAGGAACCAGAAACCTCTGATAGGAACCAGGAACCACTGAGAGGAACTAGGAACATTTGCTGAAAGGAACCAGAAACCTTTGAAAGGAACCAGGAACCACTGAGAGGAACCAAGAACCACTGGGAGGAACTAGGAACATTTGCTGAAAGGAACCAGGATCCACTAAGAGGAACCAGAAACCTCTGATAGGAACCAGGAACCATCGAGAGGAACCAGGAACCACTAAGGGGAACCAGCCGCTGAGACTCTGATGGAAAAACTCCAAGATCTGGCAGAAGGGCTCGGGGAGGGAAGCAGCCGTGCATCTCTCCGCCCCAACAATAACTGTTTTGCTTCTGCGGCTGAAACACGGCGAGTGTGTAAACACCTGATTCCTGAGAGCGGAGTGCTCGTGTTGAGTACGTGTCCCGGCTGTCTGTGTTAGTATTAAAGCTAATAAATGTTTGGACGGTTTTGTCAGAGCCTCGGCGGAGCTGCTTTTAGAGCGAGAGGAAGTCTGCCAAGCGGAGACTTCCTGTGTGAAAGCCGCTCGGGTTTGTGGAGCTCAAACACGGCTGCGTCCCAAACGTGTGTTTAAACATCCTCCTGTGTGGATATGGGAGTGCAGCGCGGCGACGAGGAACTGGACCGCCGGAACGAGAACACACACAAACACACGCTCTCTCTCTACGGACGGGCGAGTGTGCGGGAGGTCCGCCGCTCCAGCTGCTGGGAGTGAATCAAAAAAGAAAAAGCCCTTTAGAGGAAAATCCTCAGGTCAGTTTAGACTGGCCACAACATCCACAGGCCCCGCTGAGGAAGAGGGGTGTGTGCACGAGCACATGCAGCACTCGGGATGATTTGGGAATTGGTGTCAGTAGAACGTCTGTGGGGGTGACCGTGTGTGGGAGAAGGAAAATGATGTGTGTCTACAAGAGCTTGTTAGCTGATGGGGCTGATGTAACCAGAGCTAACCCAGTTTTAGCTGTGAATGTGGGAGATGGTTCAGATGGTCTTTAGAGTGGTGGGGATGGGATCCAGGGGTCTCCATGTGTACAACACAAGTTTTACATGGAATGTTCATGATACCTCAGGCTACCTGTCAAGCTTGATGTTTCCACCTTGCACGGTCCACCAGTCATATCCTGACCTCTCAGGCCTGCCTGTCCAACTTCTCGTTACATTTTTTTGGTTCCACCTTAACAGTAGTAGTCCAGTGTTCCAGAGTGCCTGGGAGTAAAAAAATCAGATCTTACACAGTGGAGTCACAATACTATGCCCACCAGCTAATATCCAGAGTGACCACCCTGTGCAACACGGAAAGCAGCTAGAAGGAAGGTCCTGGTAGGAGGTCACAGGTATCTGGAGGTATCATGCTGACTGCAGTGCATCCCACAGCTGCCGGAGGGAGCGTGGAGGAGGATCCATAGAGCCAGCACCACCATCCAGGTGGTCCCATAGATGCTCAACTTGGTTCAAGTCTGGAGAACCAGGGGTCCAGGGTAGTACTTGGAAGTCTTGGTCAGCTCTTCTAAGCAACATGGGACATTTCTAGTTGTGGGACGTGTCTCATCGTCTTGCTGAAAGATCCCATCCACCCCAGAGAAGACAATCTCTGGAGAGCCAAAAGTGTCTTCCACATGGACGAGTGGGTCCAGAGAATGTCACGAAAACATTCCCCAGACCAGAACGCTGCCACCTACACGCTGCCGTCGTCCAAAAAGGAAGTGGTTGTAATAACGTGACTCAACTGTGTATTTACACTTAAAGACATTCAGGCTGTTTGCTTGGTGCTTTGTTTTGTGGAGCTGGTCCCAAGCTGCCAATGAAAGATCTTGCAAGGGTTCAGCTCCAGCTCACCCTTTCCCACAGTGGAAACCTTCCTACAGTTTACCCATCTTGTGGGAAGGACCTTCTCTTAGATGTTCTGCCAGATTTGTATATCGTGGTGTGAACAATTTAAGCAACATCCTAAAAAAATCATCTCACGTTTGGCCACCACCAAGGTCAAACTCATTCCTATCCCCTTGTCATAAGTACATTCCTTTATCTAGAGGTATCAGACCTCCATTGGGTGGGATATGAAATAACTGTGCTCACATTTCTTCAATTTCTCAGGCACTCTTATCTAGAACGGGACTCAATATCCACAAAGAGACAACCAGACACCGTCCGACAGCTTTGGTAGGTGGACGCAGGAAGATGAGAAATCCAGCTGGGTGTCATCAGCACATCTGTGCTAAGAGAAGCCACGTGAGCTAAACCCTGATCTCAGTGATTTAGTGTACAAGCAGAACAGGAGCAAGAACTGACCCACAGGGGACTCCAGCAGTGAGGCTGGGGGGATAGACAAACTATCTGGATCTGCTCTCTGTTTGGGTGGGACATCCGACCATAAACCAGCGATTGAACTTAGTACAAGTTCTAAGCTTGAGTAGGATATTCCACCACTTAGGCCCACTTAAGTTGGGCATCAGGGGGTCTACGTCAGGCTTTGGGAAGGTTGTTCTTGCTGGTTCTTTCTAATGAGGTGCAGGTAAACAGTAAACAGGCTAGGGGTGTTGGATAGAGAGCTGTCAATCAAGCTGCCTTGCCCACACAGTTCCCAGTTTTTAAACCTCAGTCAGTGTCTGACCAACAGATGTCCATTTGAGTTCTGTTTGGGTTCATTCAGAGTGTAATCAGATCTCTGCTGGAGAGGGAGTTGGTACCTCTGTTTGAGTGGGGAATGAGATCTCCACTTGGACTGGATATTAGTGGGCCATTTGGACACAGTATGAAACCTCTGTTTTGGCTATGTCGTCCATTCACGTCCACGCGAGCTGTGAATCAGACCTCCCTTTGTGGTCGAGGATCAAATGTCTGGCCTGTTTATCAGATAACCATTTGGGTTCAGCAACAGGCCTGTATTTGGTAATCAGACGCCCGCTTCAGGCGCGTCCAACCACCTTCCAAAGTGTTTGGTATGACTTTTCCCAGAAGTTTATACATTCGCTTGCAAGTCTTTGCATGTGATGGTCAGATAGACCGAGTCCAAACCCAGTTTCCTCATGAGAGACGAAGTGTATTCGGTTCAGTTCAATTCCCATTGTTTAATATCACGTTCTCACTCTGTTTGGTATAGCTAAGATTTCAGTACGCTGGATGTCTTGGAGTGCTCTGGGATCCATCATGCTCTGACTCTGACTCAGAGCGGAGAGGTGGAGATCCTGACCACTTTTGACGTTTGCTCCCACTTTTTCCCCCAAAACCCTGTAATTAGCAGCTCAGCCGGATTAGCAATGACACCGAGTGGAGCGCTCACTGACTCGAACGGAGCTGCTCTCTCAACAACTTTATACCCCCTGAAACTGATTAAGCTCGGACCAGGGCGCACACACATACACACACTAGAGAGATAGAGAGAGAGAGAGAGAGAGAGAGAGAGTTTGGGGCATTTTGTAGGTTAGAAATGTACAGAAACTTCTGGGACTGCTGAAGAACACAGAGTCAGCAGTCTAGCTGCACACATACACACAGAGGCAGACAGAAGTAGGGCGCGAGAGATGAGGAGAGGCTGGAGGGGGAAAAGAGCTGCAGTAAGAGAAAACAGAGAGGAGAAAAGTCCTTGCGTCCGAAAATCCGATGTGGCCGCTCGCGTCTCCGAACGATACATATTTGTCATAGAGCGCGGCGCAAAAGTAACACCCCAGATTGCAAATGAGTCTTGGCCCAGTTCTGGCCCACGCTTATTACTTTCATCCGGCCTGTATACCACCACGGAATGCCGACGATGACTTCATCTGGATCCGGGTACCAGAACTCTGCCGCAAGCTAACCCGAATTAAACCCTAACTCCGGGACGATACGGGCCAGAATTCAGCCACATCGCCGCCACAACTTGGCCTTCTTTTCTTTTGGCTCACATGAGATTTGCCTGTAGGCAGATTTGCTATATCCAGGCTAGAAGTGGACCAAATCTGTTTTAGAACATATAGGCCATACAAGTTTTTATATATTTGGGCTAGAAGAGGACCTGATCTGTTTCGGAACATGTGGGCCAGGTGAGTTTTTTATATATGTGGGCCATATGAGTTTTTTTTTTAAATGTGGGTCAGAGATGGACCAGATCTGTTTATTACATTCCGGCCAGATATTTTTTGGCTCACATGAGCTTTGTCTGTAGGCAGCTATGCTATCTGGGCCAGAAGTGGACAAGATTTGTTTTTATATATGTGGGCTAGAGAAGGCCCAGATCTGTTTAAGAACAAGTGGGCTATATGAGCTTTTATATACATGTGGGCTAAAAGAGGGCCAGATTTGTTTAAGAACACATGGGCCAGATGAGTTTTTATAGTAGGCTAGAGAAGGCCCAGATCTGTTTAAGAACAAGTGGGCTATATGAGCTTTTATATATGTGGGCTAGAAGAGGTCCATATCTGTTTAAGAACATGTGGGCTATATGAGCTTTTATATATATGTGGGCTAGAAGAGGTCCAGATCTGTTTAAGAACAAGTGGGCTATATGAGCTTTTATATATGTGGGCTAGAAGAGGATCAGATATGTTTAAGAACATGTGGGCCAGATGAGTTTTTAAATATGTGGGCTAGAAGAGGGCCAGATCTGTTTAAGAACAAGTGGGCTATATGAGCTTTTATAAATGTGGGCTAGAAGAGGTCCAGATCTGTTTAAGAACAAGTGGGCCAGATGAGTTGTTATATATGTGGGCTATAAGAGGATTAGATATGATTAAGAACATGTGGGCTATATGAGCTTTTATATATGTGGGCTAGAAGAGGTCCAGATCTGTTTAAGAACATGTGGGCCAGATGAGTTTTTATAGTAAGCTAGAGAAGGCCCAGATCTGTTTAAGAACAAGTGGGCTATATGATCTTTTATATATGTGGGCTAGAGAAGGCCCAGATCTGTTTAAGAACAAGTGGGCTATATGAGCTTTTATATATGTGGGCTAGAAGAGGATCAGATATGTTTAAGAACATGTGGGCCAGATGAGTTTTTAAATATGTGGGCTAGAAGAGGGCCAGATCAGTTTAAGAACAAGTGGGCTAAATGAGCTTTTATACATGTGGGCTAGAAGAGGTCCAGATCTGTTTAAGAACAAGTGGGCTATATGATATTTTATATATGTGGGCTAGAAGAGGTCCAGATCTGTTTAAGAACAAGTGGGCTATATGAGCTTTTATATATGTGGGCTAGAAGAGGATCAGATATGTTTAAGAACATGTGGGCCAGATGAGTTTTTAAATATGTGGGCTAGAAGAGGGCCAGATCAGTTTAAGAACAAGTGGGCTAAATGAGCTTTTATACATCTGGGCTAGAAGAGGTCCAGATCTGTTTAAGAACAAGTGGGCTATATGATATTTTATATATGTGGGCTAGAAGAGGATCAGATATGTTTAAGAACATGTGGGCCAGATGAGTTTTTAAATATGTGGGCTAGAAGAGGGCCAGATCTGTTTAAGAACAAGTGGGCTATATGAGCTTTTATACATGTGGGCTAGAAGAGGTCCAGATCTGTTTAAGAATAAGTGGGCTATATGATCTTTTATATATGTGGGCTAGAAGAGGTCCAGATCTGTTTAAGAACATGTGGGCCAGATGAGTTGTTATATATGTGGGCTAGAAGAGGATCAGATATGTTTAAGAACATGTGGGCTATATGAGTTTTTAAATATGTGGGCTAGAAGAGGGCCAGATCTGTTTAAGAACACATGGGCCAGATGAGTTTTTATAGTAGGCTAGAAGAGGTCCATATCTGTTTAAGACCATGTGGGCCAGATAATTATTTTTTATATGTGGGCTAGATGAGAGCCAGATCTTTTATAGAACTCTATTAGAGATGTTATGCTGTGATGCTAGTGGAATTAGCATTTATGCTAGTGGTGTTCATAGCCTGAAGAAAGACTGTTTAAGATTAGAAATGCTATTTTATATAAAATCTGTCTGTTATTGTTTTTATAGTGGATTTTCTAATAACTACGGTTACTTGCCTGGGGATGTTAGATGAAAATTAGCTTTGAGATTTTTAGCATTCAAATTTTTGCACATGCTTACAAACATTAGCAACTTAGAAACATAGATTCACTTGTGTTCACACCTAAATGGTATGTAGATTAACTTTTCAGTTATATTTAAACTTCAGAATATCTAGTATATTGAATTATTCAGATTTTGACTTCAAACATTTTCTGTTTGAGCAATAAAGTATTTTCCTTTCATACTTTCTGTTTATGAGCTGCTACAAAAAATAAACTGGTTTACTGAACACAAATAATTTGGTGTTTTAACTTTAAATTCTTCTTATTAATTTCCAACAGCAACATTTGTTTAATAACAGAGAACTTGCACTGATTTATCTAAAGTGAATTTTCTACATTTTCTATATTTAAATATAAAATATGCATCAATTAGCAGACAGTAAATTGTTTTGACTGCATGTTATTTTTATGCCATTTCTTCTCAAAAATATTCTTCTAAATAAGCCAAATGTTTTGATGTATGAAAAAAAACATTTTATATGTGCACAGATAGTAATGGAATATTTCTGAGGATGATATTTATAATAGCTTAAAATAAATGTTCACCTATATATATATCTATATATATATATATATATATATATATCTATATATATATATATATATATATATATATATATATATATATATATATATTTATATATACATATATATATATTGAAAGAAATGTTAATAAAACTAGTTCCGTTGCTTGTTACCATATATATATATATATATATATATATATATATATATATATATATACAGTACTGTGTAAAGGTTTTAGGCACTTGAGAAATTTAAAAAGCTATTTTTTCCAGACAGGAAGCTTTTATTTACTTAATAAATCACTATATTATTTAAATATTCGAACAGTATACAGAAAGCAGTGCTGAGTGTGTTAACTGGGTGTGTCCAAATTTTTGCATACCACCGTACACAAACACTCACAGCACCTTCGGGCGTCCTGTTGTAAACCGAGTGATCAGCTGCTCTTAGCTTTGACTTAGTCACTTTCAACATCTGCTGTGAAACCACACGGCCGCTTAAACGTCCCAGACCCAGACGCTCGTCTGCTCTCGCACACCGCTAACAGCCTCACACCCACACACAGCTACCCGGAGGAGAGCTTCAGACTGTTTTTAGGCCGCTTAGCACGGCAGATAACAGCGTTCGGCGTCTGACCAGGACTTTTAGAGCCGTGCGGTTTTTGCTGAAGTGGAAACTCATGAGCTGGGAAAGGCTGAGAAGAGCGTTCGGGGCCTTTTGTTACTCCGTGGAAGCTTCAGGCACAAGCACTGACCTCCCTGTTACCACATCAGCATCTTTCTTCCATTTTCTGTCCTCTCACGCTCGTCTTCTCATTGTCTTCTCTGTTACCCACACAGTTTACACAAAATTACACAGAAGCCTCAGCAGCTACATATCATGTGAACTTCAAAGTCCTGCTCAGAAGCCACTTTTACACGTTTTGCCACTCACCATCCATGTAGAAGAAGAAGAACTAAAAATAAAAGTCACTTAGAAGTTTGGGTTATTGAACCTCTCTTCACATTAGAACCTCAATGCATTGTAAATGTATCTCACAAAACAGAAATGTATGTCAATTAAATTTACATGTACAGTATTTTAACCATGTTGCTGTTAATTTAAGTTCTTTTTATAAAATATGGAATATATATATATATATATATATATATATATATATATATATATATATATAAAACATACGTATTCTGTATTTTAACCCTGCCGCTGTTAATTTATAGAAAAAGAATGCAAATAAAAAAACAATGATCACTTTTATTTGACATATATTTGTGTTAATTTTAAAGGTTACTTTGAAGGCTAATTAGAAAGTCAATGCAGTGTTTAATATAAAGTAATTTTAATGCCAAATTATAGTAAAATTCTGAAGTTCCTTTTATAAAATATGGAATATATATATATATATATATATATATATATATATATATATATATATATATATATATATATATAAAACATACATAGTCTGTATTTTAACCCTGCCACTGTTAATTAATAGAAAAATAATGCAAATAAAAAAACAATGATCACTTTTATTTGACATATATTTGTGTTAATTTTAAAGGTTACTTTGAAGGCTAATTAGAAAGTCAATGCAGTGTTTAATATAAAGTAATTTTAATGCCAAATTATAGTAAAATTCTGAAGTTCCTTTTATAAAATATGGAATATATATATATATATATATATATATATATATATATATATATATATATATATATATATATATATATATATATATATAACATACATAGTCTGTATTTTAACCCTGCCACTGTTAATTAATAGAAAAAGAATGCAAATAAAAAAACAATGATCACTTTTATTTGACATATATTTGTGTTAATTTTAAAGGTTTCTTTAAAGGGTAATTAATAAAGTAAAGTAATTTTAATGACAAAGTATTGTAACATTCTAAAGTTCTTTTTTAAAATATGGAATGTTTAAAAACAATACATACATTTTCTGTATTTTAACCCTGCTGTTGTTAGTTTATATAAAAAGAATGTGATAAAAAAACAATGATCACTATTGTTTGACATATATTTGTTCTCATTTTAAAGGTTACTTTGAAGGCAGTGTGTCAATGCAGTGTTTAATATAAAGTAATTTAAAAAAGTTCATTTTTTTAAATATGAAATGTATGTAAACAAAATATACATATTCTGTATTTTAACCCCACTGCTGTTAGTATATATGAAACAGCAACGTAATAAAAACAATAATTACTTTTGTTTGACATACATTTGTGTAAATTATAAAGATTAATACTCTTACGACTAATTAGAATGTCAATGTACTGTTTAATATAAAGTCATTTTAACCTTAAAGCACTTTATTATTTAATATTTTTTAATGTTTGTAAATACAACATACAAATGCTATATTTTAACCTGATTGCTGTTAATTTACGGAAACACACAAATATTTTTACAGACATTTTTGTTTATTTTAAAGGTTATTACTATTAAGACAAATTGTAGAGCTAGTTAAACTAGTGAAGTTGTTGAAATACAGTAGAAGGCAGAATTTCAAGAATTTTAAGTGACTAATTTACAGATCACTGTTAAAATTTACTTTGATGGGTAAATTGAGATGTTTGCACAGTAATTTTTCTAGCTGCATTACTTAAAAATAATTATGTAATTTTGTAGTTTTATACTTAATTTCAATTAAATTTCACTTCAGTTCCATAAATTGTTTTCTGTTCTGCTGTCAAAATGATGGAAATGTGACAAATTAAAGGTATAAACTAATGATGGTATGAACTAAAGTTTACAACCTGCACATTTTATACAATTTACTCCACTGTCATAAATTAGTCAGAAATTATTAATGTAAAATTACAGCATGATTTATTGTCAGCCATAAATGACACTTCCAAGATCAATAACCTTTTACAGGCTACTGTTCAAACACATGGAACCACTTTTCACATTAATATTTACTACTTCATTCAATATTTCACCAGTTTAAAAGTAACAAGCTATTAAATGATAAATAATTAATTTTAGTTTAGTTTTCAGCCTTGCAAGGCATTCTGGAGAACAGTTCAGCTACAATCTAATTTCAAATACTGGACCTTCAGATTTCTGGATATAAATTTTATTAAAACTTCATTCTAGATATTAATTTTCTTAGAACTTCATTTTGGATGTTAACTTTGATAGAACTTCATTCTGGATATTCATTTTCTTAGAACTTAATTTTGGATATTTATTTTCATAGACCTTCATTCTGAAAATTTATTTTATTAGAACTTTATTCTGGATATTAACTATGATAGAAGTTTATTCTCTATGTTAATTTGATGAGTATTTTATCATTAATAGTTTTCAATTGAACTTTGGATTTTAATATACTTATGACTTAATTCTGGATATTAATTTTATTAAAACTTTATTCTAGATGGTTATTTTATAAGAACTTCAATCTGGATGTTCATTTTATTTAGAACTATATTCTGAATATTATTTTTTTAGAACTTCATTCTGGATAGTTATTTAATTAGAACTTCATTTTGGATAGTGACTGTATTATAACTCCATTTTACTGGGATTCTATTCTAAATGTTCTACAGAATATTTTACTGGTCATTATTCTAGCCACATCTAATGTTTCTTACTTTCTGTTTACTACCTCCTACAAAAATTATTTTAAAAACAACAACAGTAATAATAGTACTAATAATAATACTGACAGTGTAGAATTAATATACCGTTTCATTTACAGATACACCCAGCTTGATCAGTCTAGCAGAAAAAACAGGATTAAACCAGTTTAAACTACATTAGCCTCATGTAACAAACAGAACAACATTTCATACTCAGAGTAACGAGAGGACGGCCTGCAATCTCCAGCACAGTCTGCTAACTGACGCATTAGCATAGAAGCCAATTAGCATGATATTACATGAGCTGGCATGGCAGCGCTGTAGCCCAGAGAAGGAGTCAGCTAGCATTAGCTGGCGCTAACAAATCCTGCTCAAGCATGAAAAGGCAATCAGATCATGGCAGCGAGTCCAGAGACACGAGCCCATATGGCACAAAATCCCCGCGTTAGCCCAAATCAAACCACGCTCACATCATCCGGCGCCCACTGTGAGTCCGGTCAGCGTGGAGCATCAGACTCACTGAGAGCTGAAGAGTGTGTACTTTGCCCAACACTGCGTTACATACTGTTATTAATAAACTGATGGACTGAAGTGAGTTAGCATAGCTGAACACAGTAACGTTACATTACATCCTGAACGAAGTCTGTACATTCAGTAGTTGAGGTTTTTACATAACAGTGACTACATTAGATTTCCATCTCCACACGGTTTGGGACATGATTCTCATAAATACTGATGTTCAGATTTTAAAAAGATTTCAATAAAATTAATCAGATTCTAATAAACGTACTGACTCTGAGTGATTTGAGACTGAAGTGTCCAGTAAAGTTTCAAATCTTCAGCCTAAAAAAATGAAGCTGAGTAACCAAATAACCTCAAGTATGTGTATGTATGTGTGTGTGTGTTAATGTGTGTTTCTGTGCGTGTGTTCACTGTTTTCAAAAGTAAAGCAAAAACTGTACACACACATATACAAACACATGCATGTGTGCATGTATGTGCATATATATATGTATACATATATACATATATGTGTGTGTGTGTGTGTGTGTGTGTGTGTGTGTGTGTGTGTGTGTGTGTGTGTGTGTGTGTGCTGAAAGCAGCTGCTGGGTCGCTGTTGGCTCAAAGCCTAAACCACATTAGATAACACACTTTCAACATTCCAGCACACATCATCTGTACACACACACACACACACACTTTCAGCATTCCATAAGTGATGAAATGTGCACTCACACACATACACACACACACACAAAGACGTTTTCCAGACTAGCCACAGCCTCTATACAGCCACCTGGACCTTCCAACTCACTGTGTGTGTGTGTGTGTGTGTGTATATATATATATATATATATATTTCAGAGATACAGACCCAGGAATATAGCAAGTTTGTATCTGACTTTAGGGCATTATGTGTAGAGGTCTGGAAGGGCAGAGAGGTTTAGAGCTCCACAGCTCCTCCCCAGCTGTCTTCTCTGAGGTGTCTGTGCAGCTACATCTACTTCAATTGTCATGTACATTTATTGCTGCATTACAATGTTCTGAAATTTGCTATTACAAAACTCTGCTGAGGACTTTTAATTTGAAATGAGAGATACAGGGAGTGGAGACGTGATTACTTTCAGCCTAAGCTGCGTCTGACTTCAGCTTCAACTTCAGTTCTACACAGCAGGCGTGAAGGGTTAATACTCAGTTTTCCTCAAGCAGTACGTGACAACTCCCCGGTTCACTCCTGAGTCCTGCAGGTCATTGTGAAGTATTTTCATGTGTCTTCATATCTCTGGTAACCCGGTGAGAGAGATCTTTGGTACATTACTTATATTATCTGTACTACCTATACTACCTATTATAGTAGTAATTACTACCTATAATAATTGTAGGTGTGTATATGTATGTATATATACACTTGTACTTAATATGTACTTAAATATGTTTGTTTATAGGTATGTGTGTATGTTTATATGTATTTCTGGAACTGGGTTTTATGTATTTGGATATGTAAAAGATATGTGTTTATAGGCGTGTACAGTTTACTATGTTTACTATAACTAATTTTTATATATATATATATATATATATATATATATATATATATATATATATATATATATATATATATCGAGCGAGTAAGAGTCTCAGTAGGGGCTACAGTTCTATACCTGTGTTTGTTGTAAACTGTATTGTATTGGGTATCTGTGTGTGTGTATAAGCTACTGGTTACCTAAATTCCCTTCAAAATCAATAAAGTATCTATCTATCAATCTATCTATCTACCTCAGCTTGGAACATTAAGGATCGTCAGCAGTTCCGTGACCCCAGTTGGTGTAGCTGTGAATGTGAGCGGTTCTGCTGTGTTATGTTCTCCTGCAGCTCTGCTGGAGGATCAGACGGTGGCTTTGGGGAGATTTCAGAACAAAATGTGTTCTCTTTGATCAGCCACAGATTACACACACCTGGGGTTCAGACTGTGCCCCCCCCCCAAACCCAACCCTAACCCGCCCGTCCCCTCACGAACCTTTATGAGATCCAGAACAAATCCATCAGGGATGGAGAGCTATGATGAACTGGCTGTGTAACACACACACCAAAAAAGGTGCCGCGAAAAAGGTTTGCAGGCTAAATTTGACCCCCTGGGCCACATTTTGGACACTGCTGTTTCAATCACATACACACGTGTGGACTAACACACATACACAAACACAGGTCAGTGTGGGGGTAGCTACTTAACAAGGGACTCCATTACAAATGACTGATTATTAGAAACTTCTAACTTTAGTTGGATTATTTACTGTTTACTTTCTGAAACAGTACTTTACTGAGTTACTCTGGAAATTACAAACACTTCTGTAACTGGGAGTCTAAAAGTCTTTCCAGGTTAAACATACTGAAGTGGTGGTGTAGACTTAGATACATGTTTGAGTAGGAGGCAAACTATTTATTTTTTATTTTAGAACATTACCTATTAAAAACAATTAATTCCATTTTTGGAAAGTCAATATTAAATGTCCCCAATTTATTTATTTATATATTAAACTCCAGCGAGCCCATAAGAAACCGAAAGCCTTATGGCAATGGCAGATAGCAGCAGTTGCTAAACAGTGATTGGACTCACGGAAAATTACCCTAAAACAAAAACTTATTGAATATTGTTTTTTTTCTTTGACTAGCTAGGTCCAGGATTCACTTGGGTCCCCCATGGCTGCATCTCTAACAGGGAGGCAGTATGCAAGTTGTCTTTAACGCAGTCTGGGTTAACAGCTGGGGTGACACAGCAATCAGAAACAAACAAATAGGCATTAACAGAGAACACAAAACACCAAGCGCTCTGACAACAGGGAACGCAGCACAACAGACTTGCTAACATCAGTGCAGGGCAGGAAGCAAACGCAAACATATGGTTATAAATAAACAAGGAGTAGACAAGAAACACCTGGGGGGGTAGAAAGCAGCAAAAGGGAGGAAACGTGAACCCAAAAGCATGTAGTTATAAAGTGGAAATGAGACAGAGAGATAGGTAATACACTACAGGAGGCGTAGGGGGCGACGGTGGTTCTGACAGACTGTAATACACTACAGGAGGCGTAGGGGGCGACGGTGGTTCTGATAGACTGTAATACACTACAGGAGGCGTAGGGGGCGACGGTGGTTCTG
The DNA here is from genome assembly GCA_021613375.1 of Megaleporinus macrocephalus. Lineage (NCBI taxonomy): Eukaryota > Metazoa > Chordata > Actinopteri > Characiformes > Anostomidae > Megaleporinus > Megaleporinus macrocephalus. The sequence continues at coordinate 1,381,403 of CM038726.1, forward strand.
ACAGACTGTAATACACTACAGGAGGCGTAGGGGGCGACGGTGGTTCTGACAGACTGTAATACACTACAGGAGGCGTAGGGGGCGACGGTGGTTCTGACAGACTGTAATACACTACAGGAGGCGTAGGGGGCGACGGTGGTCCTGACAGACTGTAATACACTACAGGAAGCGTAGGGGGCGACGGTGGTTCTGACAGACTGTAATACACTACAGGAAGCGTAGGGGGCGACGGTGGTTCTGACAGACTGTAATACACTACAGGAAGCGTAGGGGGCGACGGTGGTTCTGACAGACTGTAATACACTACAGGAAGCGTAGGGGGCGACGGTGGTTCTGACAGACTGTAATACACTACAGGAAGCGTAGGGGGCGACGGTGGTTCTGACAGACTGTAATACACTACAGGAGGCGTAGGGGGCGACGGCTCTTACAGACTGTAATACACTACAGGAAGCGTAGGGGGAGACGGTGGTTCTGACAGACTGTAATACACTACAGGAGGCGTAGGGGGCGACGGTGGTTCTGACAGACTGTAATACACTACAGGAAGCGTAGGGGGCGACGGTGGTTCTGACAGACTGTAATACACTACAGGAAGCGTAGGGGCGACGGTGGTTCTGACAGACTGTAATACACTACAGGAGGCGTAGGGGGCGACGGCTCTTACAGACTGTAATACACTACAGGAAGCGTAGGGGGAGACGGTGGTTCTGACAGACTGTAATACACTACAGGAGGCGTAGGGGGCGACGGTGGTTCTGACAGACTGTAATACACTACAGGAAGCGTAGGGGGCGACGGTGGTTCTGACAGACTGTAATACACTACAGGAAGCGTAGGGGGTGACGGTGGTTCTGACAGACTGTAATACACTACAGGAGGCGTAGGGGGCGACGGTGTTTCTGACAGACTGTAATACACTACAGGAAGCGTAGGGGGCGACGGTGATTCTGACAGACTGTAATACACTACAGGAAGCGTAGGGGGCGACGGTGGTTCTGACAGACTATAATACACTACAGGAAGCGTAGGGGGCGACGGTGGTTCTGACAGACTGTAATACACTACAGGAAGCGTAGGGGGCGACGGTGATTCTGACAGACTGTAATACACTACAGGAAGCGTAGGGGGCGACGGTGGTTCTGACAGACTGCAATACACTACAGGAAGCGTAGGGGGCGACGGTGGTTCTGACAGACTGTAATACACTACAGGAAGCGTAGGGGGCGACGGTGGTTCCGATAGACTGTAATACACTACAGGAGGCGTAGGGGGCGACGGTGTTTCTGACAGACTGTAATACACTACAGGAAGCGTAGGGGGCGACGGTGGTTCTGATAGACTGTAATACACTACAGGAAGCGTAGGGGGCGACGGTGGTTCTGACAGACTGTAATACACTACAGGAAGCGTAGGGGGCGACGGTGGTTCTGACAGACTGTAATACACTACAGGAAGCGTAGGGGGTGACGGTGGTTCTGACAGACTGTAATACACTACAGGAAGCGTAGGGGGCGACGGTGGTTCTGACAGACTGTAATACACTACAGGAAGCGTAGGGGGGTGACGGTGGTTCTGACAGACTGTAATACAGTACAGGAAGCGTAGGGGGCGACGGTGGTTCTGACAGACTGTAATACACTACAGGAAGCGTAGGGGGCGACGGTGGTTCTAACAGACTGTAATACACTACAGGAAGCGTAGGGGGCGACGGTGGTTCTGACAGACTGTAATACACTACAGGAGGCGTAGGGGGCGACGGTGGTTCTGACAGACTGTAATACACTACAGGAGGCGTAGGGGGCGACGGTGGTTCTGACAGACTGTAATACACTACAGGAAGCGTAGGGGGCGACGGTGGATCTGACAGACTGTAATACACTACAGGAAGCGTAGGGGGCGACGGTGGTTCTGACAGACTGTAATACACTACAGGAAGCGTAGGGGGCGACGGTGGTTCTGACAGACTGTAATACACTACAGGAAGCGTAGGGGGCGACAGGTGGTTCTGACAGACTGTAATACACTACAGGAAGCGTAGGGGGCGACGGTGGTTCTGACAGACTGTAATACACTACACGGAAGCGTAGGGGGGCGACGGTGGTTCTGACTAGACTGTAATACACTACAGGAAGCGTAGGGGGCGACGGTGGTTCTGACAGACTGTAATACACTACAGGAAGCGTAGGGGGGCGACGGTGGTTCTGACAGACTGTAATACACTACAGGAAGCGTAGGGGGCGACGGTGGTTCTGACAGACTGTAATACACTACAGGAAGCGTAGGGGGCGACGGTGGTTCTGACAGACTGTAATACACTACAGGAAGCGTAGGGGGCGACGGTGGTTCTGACAGACTGTAATACACTACAGGAAGCGTAGGGGGCGACGGTGGTTCTGACAGACTGTAATACACTACAGGAGCGTAGGGGGCGACGGTGATTCTGACAGACTGTAATACACTACAGGAAGGCGTAGGGGGCGACGGTGGGTTCTGACAGGACTGTAATACACTACAGGAAGCGTAGGGGGCGACGGTGGTTCTGACAGGACTGTAATACACTACAGGAAGCGTAGGGGGCGACGGTGGTTCTGACAGACTGTAATACACTACAGGAAGGCGTAGGGGGCGACGGTGGTTCGATAGACTGTATACACTACAGGAGGCGTAGGGGGCGACAGGTGGTTCTGATAGACTGTCAATACACTACAGGAGGCGTAGGGGGCGACGGTGGTACTGACAGACTGTAATACCACTACAGGAAGCGTAGGGGGCGACGGTGGTTCTGACAGACAGTAATACACTACAGGAAGCGTAGGGGGCGAGCGGTGGTTCTGACAGGACTGTAATACACTACAGAAGCGTAGGGGGCGACGGTGGTTCTGACAGACTGTAATACACTACAGGAAGCGTAGGGGGCGACGGGTGGTTCTGACAGACTGTAATACACTACAGGAAGCGTAGGGGGCCGACGGTGGTTCTGACAGACTGTAATACACTACAGGAAGCGTAGGGGGCGACGGTGGTTCTGACAGACTGTAATACACTACAGGAAGCGTTGCATGTTACATGTTTTGTATTATAGACTTGATTGATCAACAGGTGAACTGTTTATAGCAGTAGTAGTAGTTGTTGTAAGTGTAGTAAATGCTTTATTAATGCTTTATAAAGTAAAAACGAGAGGAAAACAAAAATCTCCCTCTCCAACATGGAGCGCCGGGTATTTCCACTGTGCTATTGGGTTTCTCACATCTTTCACTCATTCCATTCCCTCACTCCATCACTCCATCGCTCTATCGCTCCATCACTCCATCAGCCACTCACTCTCAGCTCATTTTGCCTCCATTCACCTCAGCTTCTCTTTCCTGCAGCTTTATCTGCCTCTCTTATTCTTTCACGCTCTTCCTCCACCCCTCTCTCTCTCTCTCTCTCTCTCTCTCTCTCTCTCTCTCTAATAGCACCAGATAAAGCGTAATGGCGTTTAATCCCAGATGTGTGTGACCGTCAGAGACAAACAGGCCTCTAAATCTCGTACCGAGTGTAATTATTTGTTCGAGAGCTTTCAGAGAAGAATCTACTCCAGCGCTTATTTCACAACGCTGGAATGTTCCGCCTCCAACCGCCCGAGAGAACCCCACCGGAAACAGAGACACTGGATATCATACGCGCATTGTTACAGGGATGATCCAGCGGTCGCCGCCTCGGTACTTCACACGATTGGCGCCCGACGCCTCTCGAATTCCAGAATTTGAATCTAAGGCCTGTTTCAGGACTGAGGTTCATTTATCCCGCTAGTCTGGGGCACGGAGGGCTGGAGCCAATCCCAGCATCATCAGGTGAAGGCGGGGTACACCACTACACCACCATAATAACTACTATACCACCGTACTAACTACTACACCACCATACTAACCACTATACCACCATACTAACCACTACACCACCATACTAACACTACACCACCATACTGACCACTACACCACCATACTAACCACTACACCACCATACTAACCACTACACCACCATACTGACCACTACACCACCATACTAACCACTACACCACCATACTGACCACTACACCACCATACTAACCACTACACCACCATACTAACCACTACACAGCCATACTAACCACTACACAGCCATACTAACCACTATACCACCATACTGACCACTACACAGCCATACTAACCACTACACCACCGTACTAACCACTACACCACCGTACTAACCACTACACCACTATACTAGCCACTACACCCATGACCACTACACCACCATACTGACCACTACACCACCATACTAACCACTACACCACCGTACTAACTCTACACCACCGTACTAACCACTACACCACCGTACTAACCACTACACCACCGTACTAACCACTACACCACCGTACTAACCACTACACCACCATACTAACCACTACACCACCGTACTAACCACTACCACCGTACTAACCACTACACCACCACCATACTAACCACTACACCACCGTACTAACCACTACCCACCGTACTAACCACTACACCACCGTACTACCACTACACCACCGTACTAACCACTACACCACCTACTAACCACTACACCACCGTACTAACCACTACACCACCATACTAACCACTACACCACCATACTGACCACTACACCACCATACTAACCACTACACCACCATACTAACCACTACACCACCATACTAACCACTACACCACCATAATGACCACTACACCACCGTACTAACCACTACACCACCATACTAACCACTACACCACCGTACTAACCACTACACCACCATACTAACCACTACACCACCATACTAACCACTACAAACCACCTACTAACCACTACACCACCGTACTTACACTACACCACCGTACTAACCACTACACCACCATACTGACCACTACACCACCATAATGACCACTACACCACCGTCACTAACCACTACACCACCGTACTAACCACTACACCACCATACTAACCACTACACCACCGTACTAACCACTACACCACCGTACTAACCACTACACCACCGTACTGGACCACTACACCCACCGTACTAACCACTACACTCACCGTACTAACCACTACACCACCGTACCAACCACTACACCACCGTACTAACCACTACACCACCATACTAACCACTACACCACCGTACTAACCACTACACCACCATACTAACCACTACACCCACCTTACTAACAACTACACCACCATACTACCACTACACCACCGTACTAACCACTACACCACCATACTAACCACTACACCACATACTGACCACTACACCACCATACTGACCACTACACCACCATACTGACCACTACACCACCGTACTAACCACTACACCACCATACTAACCACTACACCACCATACTGACAACTACACCACCACACTAACCACTACACCACCGTACTGCCACTGCATATAACAGCATATTTTATATTATGTAATAACACATTAGTAACAACATCATAGTAATTGTACTTGTAATTACATTATGTTTTAAGAACTTGACATGTTATTACATAAGCTGCCCTGTTATAATCCATCTGGCTACATCACTAGTAGTTGCATTGTTATTCATATGTAACTACATTGTTATAACATACTTTTACAGCAGTACATCTTATGTAATTACACATGTATATCAAGTATTTTCAGGCCTCAAGCATCTTGATAGTTATAACAGCAGCTTTCCTATCATGTAATAACACATTAGTAATTAGTAATTAAGTGGGAGAATTTGAGTAGTTGCTAGTAGTTCCATCGTTGTTGCATTGTTATTCATGAGTAACTACACAGTTATTACAGAAACCTTATTAAAACGTGGCCCCGTATTGTTTTTTTCTCCAATACGGACCCTATCGGTCAACAAGCGGGGCTGAATTCCTTATTTACAGTCTCCGTATCCCGGAGTAACGACAGGAAACTCAGCCTCGCTGCTCCAGTATAAAGAAGTGGTAACGGCTGACTGATTTATATTAGAGTAACGAGGCTGACGCAGCGGTCAGGCCATTAAACACACACACGACTCTCATTCAGCCGAGCCTTTACGAGACGCGGTGAATCAGGAGAGCGGATGAGCTCAGCGCCGAGGATGTAATCGCTTATCAGTTATTGGCAGAGCGCGGCGGCGTGATTAATACTGCCTAATACTGATTTAAAGCCTGAAACTCGAGGACCTGCTTTGTTTCTCGCTCTTCCTTCCTCCTGATTGTGCACTTACTCTTCATCACCTCCCGTCATTTCTATACCTCCTCACACGCACGTACACTACAGCAGCATACCTCAGTACTCCAGAGAAAGTACTGATACTTGGGTAAAAGTAAAAGGGCCTTCATTGAAAACTGCTTGAGTAAAAGTACCAAAGTATTAACTCCTGAATAACTTATAGAGCTGCATGTATTACTATTAGAAAACATTCAGCAGAGTACAAACCCAGCAGTACTTTACTGAAGTATATGTACTGAGTAACTGTACCTACTTACTACCCACCTCTGTATTTAATACAATAATATACTGAAGTACATGTACTAACTGTAACTAGTTACTACTCTCCTCTGTATTTAATACAATAATATACTGAAGTACATGTACTGAGTAACTGTAACTAGTTACTACACCTCTCTTTATTAAATATAATAATATACTAAAGTACATGTACTGAGTAACTGTAACTAGTTACTACTCACCTCTGTATTAATACAATAATGTACTGAAGAACATGTACTGAGTAACTGTAACTAGTTACTATTCACCTCTGTATTTAATACAATAATATACTGAAGTACATGTACTGAGTAAATGTAACTAGTTACTACCCACCTCAGTACTTAAAACAATAATATACTGAAGTAGATGTACTGAGTAACTGTAACTAGTTACTACACACCTCTGTATTCAATACAATGATATACTGAAGTACATGTACTGAGTAAATGTAACTAGTTACTACTCACCTCTGTATTTAATACAATAATATACTGAAGTACATGTACTGAGTAACTGTAACTAGTTACTACCCACCTCTGTATTTAATACAATGATATACTGAAGTACATGTACTGAGCAAATGTAACTAGTTACTACCCACCTCTGTATTTAATACAATACTATACTGAAGTACATGTACTGAGCAAATGTAACTAGTTACTACCCACCTCGGTACTTAAAACAATAATATACTGAAGTACATGTACTGAGTAACTGTAACTAGTTACTACATACCTCTGTATTCAATACAATAATATACTGAAATACATGTACTGAGTAACTGTAACTAGTTACTACCCACCTCTGTATTTAATACAATGATATACTGAAGTACATGTACTGAGCAAATGTAACTAGTTACTACCCACCTCTGTATTTAATACAATACTATACTGAAGTACATGTACTCGAGCAAATGTAACTAGTTACTACCCACCTCGGTACTTAAAACAATAATATACTGAAGTACATGTACTGAGTAACTGTAACTAGTTACTACATACCTCTGTATTCAATACAATAATATACTGAAATACATGTACTGAGTAACTGTAACTAGTTACTACCCACCTCTGTATTTAATACAATGATATACTGAAGTACATGTACTGAGTAACTGTAACTAGTTACTACCCACCTCTGTATTTAATACAATAATATACTGAAGTACATGTACTGAGTAACTGTAACTAGTTACCACACACCTCTGTATTTAATACAATAATATACTGAAGTACATGTACTGTATATATATATATATATATGTTATACTACATGTTTAAGTATGTTATAAAGTTGTATATAATAGTAAAGTACTGCTGTTGTTTATCCACAGGGGCCACAAACACATGGCTCTGTTCTTATGAGCAGCCCTGGCTCTGTAGGTCAGTCCTGGTTTTTAACAGACGTCTTCTGACAGTGAACAAACACACACACACAGACACACACACACACACACACACTCACACACTCACTCACACTCACTCACAGAGAACAGAGGGTGAGCTATAGCAGCACTATCTGTTAATCCTAATAACCCAGTTTGAACATCTGCTGTATAATCAGTTCCCAGAAGCTCGTACGTTCAGAGATCCCAGATCAGGAGCCACAGAGTGATCGTCACACTCAGAAGGAAAAGAGTGTCCTGTGACACATAAACACCAACAGCTTTCACTCCACACCAGCAAACCCACCTATCCAACCACTGTAGCTGTGATGTCACTCACACGCCTCTTCAGTCTATAACGGAATGTTGAACATTGCTGTGAGGATTTGATTGAGTGTTAGTGAGGTCAGGTACTGGTGTTAAACATTGCTGTGAGGATGTGATTGAGTGTTAGTGAGGTCAGGTACTGGTGTTGAACATTGCTGTGAGGGTTTGATTGAGTGTTAGTGAGGTCAGGTACTGGTGTTAAACATTGCTGTGAGGATTTGATGGAGTGTTAGTGAGGTGGTACTGGTGTTAAACATTGATGTGAGGGTATGATTGAGTGTTTGTGAGGTCAGGTACTGGTGTTGAACATTGCTGTGAGGGTTTGATTGAATGTTAGTGAGGTCAGGTACTGGTGTTGAACATTGCTGTGAGGATGTGATTGAGTGTTAGTGAGGTCATGTACTGGTGTTAAACATTGCTGTGAGGATTTGATTGAGTGTTAGTGAGGTCAGGTACTGGTGTTGAACATTGCTGTGAGGATTTGATTGAGTGTTAGTGAGGTCAGGTACTGGTGTTGAACATTGCTGTGAGGATTTGATTGAGTGTTAGTGAGGTCAGGTACTGATGTTGAACATTGCTGTGAGGGTTTGATTGAGTGTTAGTGAGGTCAGGTACTGATGTTGAACATTGCTGTGAGGAGTTGATGGAGTGTTAGTGAGGTCAAGTACTAGTGTTGAACATTGCTGTGAGGATTTTATGGAGTGTTAGTGAGGTCAGGTACTGGTGTTGAACATTGCTGTGAGGACTTGATGGAGTGTTAGTGAGGTCAGGTACTGGTGTTGAACATTGCTGTGAGGATTTGATGGAGTGTTAGTGAGGTGGTACTGGTGTTGAACATTGCTGTGAGGAGTTGATGGAGTGTTAGTGAGGTCAGGTACTGGTGTTGAACATTGCTGTGAGGAGTTGATGGAGTGTTAGTGAGGTCAGGTACTGGTGTTGAACATTGCTGTGAGGAGTTGATGGAGTGTTAGTGAGGTCAGGTGGACTGAAGGTCTGTATAACTGGTATTGATTATGTATTGTATATGGAGTTACACTCTGATAGGTTGGTATCCGGGGTTTGAAACTTCTCCAGACGTGTGACCTTGTGAAGCCGAAGACGCTGAGAAGCTCAGACAACCTGTAAACGAAGACATGAGAGAAACAAACACACACACTCTTCCTCATAAACACACACACTCTTCCTCATAAACACACACACTCTTCCTCATAAACACACACACTCTTCCTCATAAACACACACACACACGTTCCAGCGGCGTGTCCTCATAAACACCACACACGGCCGAGGGTCTCTGATTACACGCCTTTAAAAAGAGAGCACATGTGCTTATGAAATATGAATCAGACACTCAATACGCTCCCACACACACACACTGACACACACACACATACACACACACACACACACACACACACACACACACACACACACACACAGAGCGCTGCAGGAGCGCTATTACGGGAAACAAGAGGAGGAAGAGGAAGATCAATGGCCTAATCAATGAGACAATGTGACAGAGAGAGGAGAGCAGTGTGTGAGTGTGTCAGTGTGTGAGTGTGTAGGATTAGTGTTGGTGTAAATGAGTGTGTAATTTTTTGAAATAAAGCCGTTCCTATTGCTGAAACTCTGATTTAACTCTCCTCTATTGCACCGTGTTGCCTCAGGGTAACATACGGGGTTGCCAGATTTCAGCCATGGCAAAACCAGACAGGCTGGGGATTATGTGGGGGAGGGGGGGGTTTGCGGGAGGGGGGCACGCGGGAGGACGTGTTCAGTAAGCAGTGTTTTAATCACGTCCATGTTTTCAGGCATGGTTCATAAATCGTGTGTTTACTGTAACGAGCACTGGAGGTTCATTAAGTGTTAATTGAGGGTTTGTAAACAGAGGCCTGGCGTGAGAGGGTGGTTACAGTGGTGGTGGTGATGGTGTTTAAAGTGGTGATGGTGTTTACAGTGGTGGTGGTGATGGTGTTTACAGTGCTGGTGATGGTGATGGTGTTTACAGTGCTGGTGATGGTGTTTACAGTGGTGGTGCTGGTGATGGTATTTACAGTGCTGGTGATGGTGTTTACAGTGGTGGTGGTGATGGTGTTTACAGTGGTGGTGATGTTTAAAGTGGTGATGGTGTTTACAGTGGTGGTGATGGTGGTGTTTACAGTGGTGGTGATGAGGTTTACAGTGGTGGTGGTCATAGTGTTTACAGTGGTGGTGATGGTGTTTACAATGGTGGTGATGGTGTTTACAGTGGTGATGGTGGTGTTTACAGTGGTGGTGATGTTTACAGTGGTGGTGATGGTGTTAACAGGGCTGGTGATGTTGTTTACAGTGGTGGTGATGATGATGTTTACAGTTGTGGTAATGGTGTTTACAGTGGTGATTGTGTTTACAGTGATGGTGATGGTGTTTACAGTGGTGGTGGTTATGGTGTTTACATTGGTGGTGATGATGTTTACAGTGTTGATTATGTTCTTTACAGTGGTGGTGATAGTGTTTACAGTGGTGGTGGTTATGGTGTTTACAGTGGTGGTGATGGTGTTTACAATGGTGGTGGTGGTGTTTACAGTGGTGGTGATGTTTACAGTGGTGGTGATGGTATTTACATTGGTGGTGATGGTGTTTACAGTGGTGGTGGTGATGGTGTTTACAGTGGTGGTGATGATGGTGTTTACAGTGGTGGTGATGGTGTTTACAGTGGTGGTGATGGTGTTTACAGTGGTGGTGAAGGTGTTTACCGTGGTGGTGGTGTTTACAGTGGTGGTGATGGTGTTTACAGTGGTGGTGATGGTGTTTACAGTGGTGGTGGTGATGGTGTTTACAGTGGTGGTGATGAAACCATGGGTCACCATGTCTACAACACAAGTATACACACTGTATTCACTTTTAAAACCATTGGTTTATATCAAACCTCTAAGTAACAGTGTTCTGAGTTACTCGTGATCACCAGAGTTAGTACTAGTGATGTAGGCACTGCTGATAAAGGAACCCACAGCAGGGAGGGGAACGTTGGGTTCCACCGTACAAGCCTCACATGACGTCATCGCCTCCCAAAGACCACCCAGGGCCCGGTGTTGCAGCCATGCAGCTGGGGAGCGACGGGAGGCGCTCCATTGTCTTCACCTCCGGGGGCGGATCCCAGTTTGGTTCCCAGCCGCGCTCATCCGTGTTCCAGTTCCACTCTTCCCTTCACCTTTGGCTATTTCACGTCTGTGTGTTAATGGAATGAGTTGGTAGCGTCGAAGCCAGACATTCTTCGCTAATGTGGCTAATTAACCCACAAAGTATCTAATTATCTTCGGACAGGCTGCATCTGGGGAGCGTTCCCAAATCCGCAGCGTGTATTAATCACATCCTAATCTGATTTATCCCACATCCGTCCTGCCCTAACCACTGTCTGCCGGCACCTGAGAGAGTCGGACCGGGAATAAAAATAGAGTTATTATATACCTGGGACGGAGCGGAGCCCACGAGTAAAAATAGACCACAGGTGTGTGTGTGTGTGTGTGTGTGATGTCTGCTCTACCTGTCAGCGGTTGCCATGGCAGCGCAGGCAGAGAAGGTTCCGCTTAAAGCACCTGGACGGAGCGAAGCCTCCAATCGTTATGGGAATCAGCAGATTCCTGATACGGCAAACGCACAATCCCAGAACAGGAACACAACTACTGGACTTTCATACAAGCTCTTTAAAAAAATAAACAATTTAAACAACTTTTCAGTTTTGCATTGTGAAACTCATTAAACATGTTGTGTAAGAACCATATCTTAATTAAATACAGGCTTTAAATGACCCATGTTCTGTTTTTATTTACATTTTAATTGTAAAATTCAATACAAACTTTTTTAAAACTGGTTTTGTACCTTTTGTACTGTAACTTTTGCACACTTTGTGTGGTAAATCTGACTTTTTCCCCACATTTTTTATAGTGACGATAACATTTGTATACTTCCTGTGATGTTACGTCAAGTTTTCCAAACATTTAGTAGTTTAAAGTAAACTTTTACACTCATTTTGTAGTGTAAATTCATGATTATCTACATGTTTTGTAGATAATTCCAGAACGAGAACATTAAAAAAATAAATAATATTTTTAAAAACTATACAACTTTTCAGTTTTACATTAAAAATGTTGTGTAAGATCCAGGTCTTAATTAAATACAGGCTTTAAATGACCCCCATTCTGTTTTTATTTACATTTTAATTGTAAAATTCAATACAAACATTTTTGAAATTTTTTGTAGTGTAGCTTTTGCATACTTTGTTTAGTAAATCTGACTTTTTCCCCACATTTTTTATAGTGACGATAACATTTGTATACTTCCTGTGCTGTTACGTCAAGTTTTCCAAACATTTAGTAGTTTAAAGTAAATTTTACACTCATTTTGTAGTAGAAATTCATGATTATCTACATGTTTTGTAGATAATTCCAGAACAAGAACATTAAAAAAATAAACAATATTTTTAAAAACTATAAAACTTTTCAGTTTTACATTAAGCATGTTGTGTAAGAACGTCTCAACTAAATACAGGCTTTAAATGACCCCCCCATTCTGTTTTTATTTACATTTTAATTGTAAAATTCAATACAAACTTTTTTTAAACTGGTTTTGTACCTTTTGTACTGTAACTTTTGCACAATTTGTTTAGTAAATCTGACTTTTTCCCCACAATTTTTATAGTGATGGTAACATTTGTATACGTCCTGTGCTGTAACATTAAGTTTTGCAAACATTTAGTAGTTTAAAGTAAACTTTTACACTCATTTTGTAGTACAAATTCATGATTATCTACATGTTTTGTAGATAATTCCAGTACAAGAACACAACAAAACCTATCAGCGCAAGGACGTAATGCTAACATTGCGTTCAGAGTTTGTAACAGTTTTGTGTGTTATTAATAAAGACACTGTGAACACAACTACTGGACTTTCATACAAGCTCATTAAAAAAATAAAAAATATTTTTAAAATCTATACAACTTTTCAGTTTTACATTAAACATGCAGTGTAAGAACCACGTCTAATTAAATACAGGTTTAAATGCCCCTCCATTCTGTTTTATTTACATCTTAATTGTAAAATTCAATACAAACTTTTTTGAACTTTTTTGTATTTTTTGTAGTGTAACCTTTGCATACTTTGTGCAGTAAATCTGACTTTTTCCCCACATTTTTTGTAGTGACAATAACATTTATATACTTCCTGTGCTGTTACGTCAAGTTTTCCAAACATTTAGTAGTTTAAAGTAAATTTTACACTCATTTTGTAGTATAAATTCCAGAACGAGAACATTAAAAAAATAAACAATATTTTTAAAAACTATACAACTTTTCAGTTTTACATTAAGCATGTTGTGTAAGAACATAGTCTTAATTAAATACAGGCTTTAAATGACCCCCCGTTCTGTTTTTATTTACATTTTAATTGTAAAATTCAATACAAACCTTTTTAACATTTTTTGTAGTGTAACTTTTGCATACTTTGTTTAGTAAATCTGATTTTTTCCCCACATTTTTTATAGTGACGATAACATTTGTATACTTCCTGTGCTGTTACGTCAAGTTTTGCAAACGTTTATTTTAAATATTTTACACAAATATTTGCCAACAATATTTTGAATGTGTTGTCTAAGAACCACGTCTGATTAAATACAGGCTTTAAATGACCCACATTCTGTTTTTATTCATATTTGAATTGTAAAATTCAATACAAACTTTTTTTGAAACTGGTTGTGTACCTTTTGCACACTTTGTGTAGTAAATCTAACTTTTCCCCTTATGTTTCTGTACTGTAAGCTAATTCCAAAAGCTGTCTGTGTTTATAAATCAATATAATATGATATATTATGATTATATGTTTTGCTAATGCTTGTAATGTTAGTAATTATTTTGTAATATTTTCTTTGTAATGTATTCTTTTTCTTTATATCATTTTTATGCTGTTGGTTATATCAGTAGATGCTGAAGATGCATCATCAGGTTACATTTGTGGTTATGCAGAACGTTGTGGGTTCAGATCAGTTTACAGTGGATTAGTTTACCTGTGTGTGTATGTGTGTGTATGTTTATGCTGTTTGAAGGATGTATATAAAATTAAAGTGCTTACCTGCTAAAACTGAGAACACTGCAATAACAGAATGTGACTTGATAGTTTCATGGCGCTAATGTAATAAAGTCGTATTCAATAAATACTCTAGAGTTTAGAGAATTTCCCAGTGTTGGTGAGCAGTGGGAGCCGATTCCAGCCCAAAACTACTCGCTAAAACATAATAACGCATCAACACAAAAATTAATGATGTTTTGTATTAGTTTAAGTTGTGCTAAATACTGATACATACAGATCTCTGTAACTATCTATGTATGTAAGTTATTATATATCTAACAATCTATATCTTTCTTTGCAACTATATCTAAGTAACTATCTATCTATCCAACTATCTATGTAATCAAGTAACTATCTATCTAATCTATCTATCTATCTATCTATGTAACTGTCTATCTATATATCTATGTACCTGTCAATCAATCAATCAATCAATCTATCTATCTAACCCTAACCCTAACCCTATCTATATATCTATCTATCTATCTATATATCTATCTATCTATCTTTCTATCTATCTATCTATCTATCTATCTATCTATGTAACTGTCTCTCTAGTTATCTAAGTAACTATCTATATCTATCTTTGCAACTATATCAATCAATCTATCTATCTATCTATCTATCTATCTATCTATCTATCTATCTATCTATCTATCTATCTATCTGTCTGTCTGTCTGTCTATCTATCTATGTAACTGTCTATCTATCTATGTATGGACCTGTCAATCAATCAATCTATCTATCTATCTATCTATCTATCTATCTATCTATCTATCT
The DNA here is from genome assembly GCA_021613375.1 of Megaleporinus macrocephalus. NCBI lineage: Eukaryota > Metazoa > Chordata > Actinopteri > Characiformes > Anostomidae > Megaleporinus > Megaleporinus macrocephalus. The sequence continues at coordinate 1,396,497 of CM038726.1, forward strand.
ATCTATCTATCTATCTATCTGTCTGTCTGTCTGTATGTCTGTCTATCTATCTGTCTGTCTGTCTGTCTGTCTGTCTATCTATCTATCTATCTATCTGTCTCTCTAGCTATGTAGGTAACTATCTATATATCTAACAATCTATATCTATCTTTGCAACTATATCTAAGTGACTATCTATCTATTTATCTATCTATCTATCTATCTATCTATCTATCTATCTATCTATCTATCTATCTATCTATGTACCTGTCAATCAATCAATCAATCTATCTATCTATCTATCTATCTAACTGTCTATCTATCTATCTATCTATGTAACTGTCTATCTATCTATCTATGTAACTGTCTATCTATCTATCTATCTATCTATCTATCTATCTATCTATCTATCTATCTATCTATCTATCTATCTGTGTACCTGTCAATCAATCAATCAATCTATCTATCTATCTATCTATCTATCTATCTATCTATCTATCTATCTATCTATCTATCTATGTAACTGTCTATCTATCTATCTATGGACCTGTCAATCAATCAATCTATCTATCTATCTATCTATCTGTCTGTCTGTCTGTCTGTCTGTCTGTCTGTCTGTCTGTCTGTCTATCTGTCTGTCTGTCTGTCTGTCTGTCTATCTATCTATCTATCTAGATTTTTAATCTTTCACCAGTACGTATTTTAAAGCTCTGATTAAAGACAGTGTTACGGTTGTTCAGATGATGAGTTTCTCAGTGAGTCTCTAGTTGTTGTTTCTCTGTGTTGAGACATACGGATCAGTCAGGTATGTACAGATATCCTATATAGATTACAGATTAATAACGAACTGGACGTCTGTCCCGACGCTCCATGTAGCCCCTCCCGCTCCCAGAAGGTTTCCAGTCTCAGGAAAAGCTTGTGAATTCACAGCGCCGGGTGTGAGTTATGTGGATGCTGCATGTCTGTACTCCTCTCCATGTTTCTCTCGGAGTGAGTGAGCATGTTCCCTCAGGCCCACCCGCTCCGCCGGGACCCCCGCTGACGGCCGACAATGACAGCATGTGTGTGGGAAGTCATTAGCCTTGGCTGGCCTCATAATGACACGGTTAGCTTAGCATGGCTTAGCGTAGCCTGAAGCTAACAGCACAAGCGAACAGCCCACACGACGTTCACATAAAGAAGAGAGAAAGAACGAGAGAGAGAGAACGAGAGAAGGACTCCTCGTAAATACGGAACTATGGAGAGAATTAAAGAAAAGAAAGAAAGTAGAGAAGAGGCCCAATTCCATTTCTTATATTCAACAAGAACCCTTGTTTTCGAGTGTCCCTGTGAGAACCGCTCAAGAACCGAATCCATCACCAGAACACTCACTCACCTTCTAAGCTGCGTCCTCCTCCTGGGTCACCAGACGGGGGCGCTGGAGTCTATCCCAGCACTCATTGGTCAGAAGGCAGGAAACACCCTGGACAGAGAGAGAAACAGACACTGAGACACAGGGGGACATATATAGAGAACAGAGAAAAGAAAGAGACAGGGAGAGAAACAAAAAGGGACATGGAGGGAGAGACAGTGAGAAAGAGAGAAACAGATTTGGAGACAGAGCCACGGAGAGAGAAGTAGAGATGCACAGAGAGATGAAGACATCTAGAGAAAGATATATTTATATAGAGAGAGATATAGAGAGAAAGAGATATAGAGAGACTAAGAGAGATAAAGAGAGAAAAAAGAGAGATATAGAGAGACTAAGAGAGATACAGAGAGAAATAGAGAGATATAGAGATTAAGAGAGATACAGAGAAACAGAGAGATATAGAGAGAAATAGAGAGATACTGAGAGAGAAATAAAGACATAGAGAGATACAGAGAGAAATAGAGAGATATAGAGAGACTAAGAGAGATACAGAGAGAAACAGAGATATATAGAGAGAAATAGAGAGATACTGAGAGAGAAATAAAGACGTGGAGAGATACAGAGAGACTTAGAGAGATACAGAGAGATAAAGAGAGAAATAGAGATATAGAGAGACTAAGAGAGATACAGAGAGAGAAAGAGAGAGATATAGAGAGAAATAGAGAGACAAAGGGAGATACAAATTGAATATTTAAGTTTAGTTAAAATAAGATGCTGTTTTAGTTTGAGCTGGAAGAGTCAGAGTTTAAGAACTGACACACACACACACTAACATACACACACACACACACATATACACACACACACACACACACACACACACACACAGAGGGTTTATTCTGAGCTGTTCTTCTCAGCTGGAGAGAAAAAGCTTAAGGAGGATCGTTTGCTTCATGCTGTCAAAGAGAATGATGATGATTAGCTCTGAGACCGCGTGTGTGTGTGTGCGCGAGTGTGTGTGTGCGAGTGTGTGTGTGCGAGTGTGTGTGTGTCACTGACGTGTGGTAATGATCCTGAATTCACACTGTCGGTGGGAACCAGCTACAACATCTGTGTGTGTCTTGCTCACCCCATGTGGACGGAGTGTCCTCAGTAATGGAAACATTGTTTCAGCAGAGCCGTCACGCTGCTTTCACCTCCCAGCCAACTTCTAACAGAGATCCAGTCCCATCAGCAGATACACAGCAACTGATCAAACACACTCTCAGCACACCCGCTTAAACCAGGGTGAGAGAGTGTGTGTGTGTTTGAGTGTGTGTGTGTGAGGGTAAGAGTGTGTGTGTGAGTGTGTATGTGTGTGTGAGAGTGTGTGTGTGTGTGTGTGTGTGTGTGTTTGAGTGTGTGTGTGTGTGTGTGCGTGTGAGTGTGTGTGTGAGGGTGAGAGTGTGTGTGTGTGTGTGTGTGTGTGTGGGTTTGAGTGTGTGTGTGTGTGTGTTTGTGAGGGTGAGAGTGTGTGTGTGTGTTTGAGTGTGTGTGTGTGTGTGAGGGTGAGAGTGTGTGTGTGTTTGTGTGTGTGTGTGTTTGTGTGTGTTTGAGTGTGTGTGTATGTGTGTGAGGGTGAGAGTGTGTGTGTGTGTGTTTGAGTATGTGTATGTGTGTGTGTTTGAGTGTGTGTGAGGGTGAGATTGTGTGTGTGTGTGTGTTCGAGTGTGTGTATGTGAGGATGAGAGTATGTGTGTGTGTTTGTGAGGGTGAGAGTGTGTGTGTGTTTGAGTGTGTGTGTGTTTGTGTGTGTTTGAGTGTGCGTGAGGGTGAGTGTGTGTGTGTGTTTGAGTGTGTGTGTGTGTGTGTTTGAGTGTGTGTGTGTTTGTGAGGGTGAGTGTGTGTGTGTGTTTGTGTGTGTGTATGTGTTTGTGTGAGGGTGAGTGTGTGTGAGGGTGAGTGTGTGTATGTGTGTGTGTGTGTGCGTTTGAGTGTGTGTGTGTGTTTGAGTGTGTGTATGTGTGTGTGAGGGTGAGTGTGTGTGTGTGTGTGTGTGTGTGTGTTTGAGTTTATGTGTATGTGTGTGTGTTTGAGTGTGTGTGAGGGTGAGAGTGTGTGTGTGTGTTTGAGTGTGTGCGTGTGTGTATGTGAGGATGAGAGTATGTGTGTGTGTGTTTGTGAGGGTGAGAGTGTGTGTGTGTTTGAGTGTGTGTGTGTGTGTGAGGGTGAGTGTGTGTGTGTGTGTGTGTGTTTGAGTGTGTGTGAGGGTGAGTGTGTGTCTGAGGGTGAGAGTGCGTGTGTTTGTGTGTGACGGTGAGTGTGTGTGTGAGAGTGTGTGTTTGAGTGTGTATGTGTGTGAGGGTGAGAGTGTGTGTGTTTGAGTGTGTGTGTGTGTGAGGGTGAGTGTGTGTGTGTGTGTGTATGTGAGGATGAGAGTATGTGTGTGTGTTTGAGTGTGTGTGTGTGTGTGTGTTTGTGAGGGTGAGAGTGTGTGTGTGTTTGAGTGTGTGTGTGTGTGAGGGTGAGTGTGTGTGTGTGTGTGTGTGTGTTTGAGTTTGTGTGTGTGTGTGTGTTTGAGTGTGTGTGAGGGTGAGTGTGTGTCTGAGGGTGAGAGTGCGTGTGTTTGTGTGTGACGGTGAGTGTGTGTGTGAGAGTGTGTATGTGTGTGAGGGTTAGAGTGTGTGTCACTATCACTGACTCTCTCTCTATCACTGACTCTCCCTCTATCACTGACTCTCTCTCTATCACTGACTCTCTCTCTATCACTGACTCTCCCTCTATCACTGACTCTCTCTCTATCACTGACTCTCTCTCTATCACTGACTCTCCCTCTATCACTGACTCTCTCTCTATCACTGACTCTCCCTCTATCACTGACTCTCTCTCTATCACTGACTCTCCCTCTATCACTGACTCTCTCTCTATCACTGACTCTCTCTCTATCACTGACTCTCCCTCTATCACTGACTCTCTCTCTATCACTGACTCTCTCTCTATCACTGACTCACTCTCTATCACTGACTCTCCCTCTATCA
>CM038726.1:1408343-1445843 GCA_021613375.1 Megaleporinus macrocephalus
CATAACATAAACAGCAGCTGTCATGTTCACATGACACAAAAAAATAAAATTGACAAATATTAAGTTACATTTTAAGTTACATAATTAAGTGTTTAGACAGAGACAATATATATATATTCTTTAGGTTGGATCTTTATAAACTCCAATTTGAAAAGTTTAAAATTTGATTAAAATGTAAATTACATTCTGAGTAGTTTCAATATAAATTGTTATAATTACATACTATAGCTTTAGTTCTATAATCTGAATTGATACAACCTATATGAACTGCAATCTGAACTATTTTAGTTTAAATCTACACGATGGTTCATGAATGTGAACTGGCACAAAATGATACAAATATAAATTACATTTTGTTATAAAATGTATTAAAAAAAATACTTTTATTAAAAATAAACTATAATCTGAATCAATAAATTGTGATCTAAATCATTTTAATTTGCATTTTCATTTCAGTGAAGAACAATCTGACCATCTTGAGTCTGGATCTTTGTAAGATATAATTTCAACCATTTCAGTTCAATATATTATAAACTGATTTATTAAAGTCTGAATGTGGACCATATAACTTGATATAAAATTCAATCTCAACCACTTACTACATGTCTCAACATAAACTACAAACTGAAATGAACTGATACAAATTACAATCTGAATCACTTTAACCTGAATCATTATAATATCCAATCTGAATCTCTTTAACCGGAATCATTATAACATCCAACCTGAACTACTTCAACCTGATTCTTTATAACACCCAATCTGAATCACTTTAACCTCATTCAATGTAACATCTAATCTGAATCACTTTAACCTGAATCATTATAATATCCAATCTGAATCTCTTTAACCTGAATCATTATAACATCCAACCTGAATCACTTTAACCTGATTCATTATAACATCCAATCTGAATCACTTTAACCTGATTCATTATAACACCCAATCTGAATCACTTTAAACTGATTCTTTATAACATTTAATCTGAATCACTTTAACCTGATTCATTATAACATCCAATCTGAATCACTTTAACCTGATTCATTATAACATCCAACCTGAATCACTTTAAACTGATTCATTATAACATCCAATCTGAATCACCTTAAACTGATTCTTTATGTGTCTAATCTGAATCACTTTAACCTGATTCATTATAACATCTAATCTGAATCACTTTGACCTGAATCATTATAACACTCAATCTGAATCACTTTAACCTGATTCATTATAACATCCAATCTGAATCACTTTAAACTGATTCTTTATAACATCTAATCTGAATCACTTTGACCTGAATCATTATAACACTCAATCTGAATCACTTTAACCTGAATCATTATAACACTCAATCTGAATCACCTTAAACTGATTCTTTATGTGTCTAATCTGAATCACTTTAACCTGATTCATTATAACATCTAATCTGAATCACTTTGACCTGATTTTTTTATAACACCAATCTGAATCACTTAAACCTAAACCATTATATATATATATATATATATATATATATATATATATATATATATATATATATATATATATATATATATATATATAGTGTATTTTTTAATTTTTATTTGATTTATTATTGTTTATTGTTAGTTTTTAATTGTGAAAATGGTGAAATGTTAAAGGAATATGCGTTTCAATACTACTGAAGTACATTACTAATCTTCTAAAATAACACTTACTGGAGTATTTCCAACCTCTGCTGAGTGTGAGTGTGAGCACAGTAAGGCGACTTCACAAAGCGAGATCTCAAAGATCTCCATCGGTTCTTTCCTCTCAGACGCCACCCACACCGGCTCACCCACCGCTGAGCATTGCTGAATATCTGGGTCGGCGCCCATTCCAATAAAAATAAACACAAACACGGAAAACAATGACCAAAGCTGGAACTCCTCTGTTCAGCTGCTTCATAGCAACAATCAGCGTCCATCTGTAAGCTCGCTGACCGCAGTGCGATCCAACACGCCCTGCAGAACATGAGCCGGACAATCGGCATAGTGGTCCACAAACCCATCGGAGAATTCTTCAAACTCATTTAACTGCTGCGTACGTTCTGTGTGGTTACTGTCCACAGCAGGAGCCACGCCTGTAATAAACACCCCCCCCCCCCCCCCACAACGCTCAGCGTGAGGGTCATGAGCTTCACTTCGCTCCCATAAAGTCCAGCAGAGGAAAACGCTAGAACAATTAAAAGAGAACGAAAACACTGAGAGTGACGACCAACACAGTTAAACTCGATTCCACTAATACTCTCAACGTCCATCAGAAATTACAGAGTATAAGAAGTTACTACTGTAAATTGAGAGTATAGCATTGTTCAAATAGTATAAGGTTGGTACCGCACTTTGAGTAAAGTCATTGGACAGTGGGAGTAGTAATTTGAGTATATTATAGTAAAGTATTTGGAGAAATTTAAAGACAATACTCCAAGTAGAGAAATTTGATGAGTTATAGTAGTTTTAGGTTAGTGGTTTTGAGTACAGTAACTCAGCAAGTATAGTAATTGGGTGCATAAATTATAATACAGCAGTACAAATTACTGCAGGGTTGAAGCAGTACACATTACTCTGAGTACAGTAATACAGTAGACTGTTTAGAATAATACAACAGCTTCTTATAATACATTAGTACCGTACCGGTTAAGTAGTGCATAACTTTGACTAGAGTAGTATAGTACTTTGTGTAGAGTAATACAAATATATGCGTGCAGTACTCTTGGTACAGTGGTGCAGATATTTATGTACAGATATTTGAGCACAGAAGTACAGATATTTGTATTGTAGTATAGTAGTTTATGTAGAGTAGTACAGGTATTTGAGTAATGTAGTACAAATGTTTGTATTGTAGTATATTATTTTATGTAGAGTAGTTCAGGTATTTGAGTACAGTAGTACAGATATTTGTATTGTAGGAAAGTATTACATGTAGAGTAGTTCAGGTATTTGAGTACAATAATACAGATATTTGTATTATAGTATACTATTTTATGTAGAGTAGTTCAGGTGTTTGAGTACAGTAGTGCAGATATGAGTATAATAGTACAGTACTCTGTGTAGAGTAGTACAGATATGAGTATAGTAGTACAGTACTCTGTGTAGAGTGGTGTAGATATTTGTATAGTAGTACAGTACTCTGTGTAGAGTAGTGCAGATATGAGTATAGTAGCACAGTACTCTGTGTAGAGTAGTACAGATATGAGTAAAGTAGTACAGTACTCTGTGTAGAGTAGTACAGATATGAGTATAGTAGTACAGTACTCTGTGTAGAGTGGTGTAGATATGAGTATAGTAGTACAGTACTCTGTGTAGAGTGGTGTAGATATGAGTATTGTAGTACAGTACTCTGTGTAGAGTGGTGTAGATATGAGTATAGTAGTACAGTACTCTGTGTAGAGTAGTACAGATATGAGTATAGTAGTACAGTACTCTGTGTACAGTGGTGCAGATATGAGTATAGTAGTACAGTACTCTGTGTACAGTAGTGCAGATATGAGTATAGTAGTACAGTACTCTGTGTACAGTGGTGCAGATATGAGTATAATAGTCCAGTACTCTGTGTAGAGTAGTACAGATATGAGTAAAGTAGTACAGTATTCTGTGTAAAGAAGTACAGATATGAGTATAGTACAGTTCTGTGTAGAGTAGTACAGATATGAGTAAAGTAGCACAGTACTCTGTAGAATAGTACAGATATGAGTATAGTAGTACAGTACTCTGTGTAGAGTGGTGTAGATGTGAGTATAGTAGTATAGTACTCTGTGTAGAGTAGTGCAGATATGAGTATAATAGTACAGTACTTTGTGTAGAGTAGTACAGATATGAGTATAGTAGTACAGTACTCTGTGTCGAGTAGTGCAGATATGAGTATAGTAGTACTGTACTCTGTGTAGAGTAGTACAGATATGAGTATAGTAGTACAGTACTCTGTGTAGAGTGGTGTAGATATGAGTATAGTAGTACAGTACTCTGTGTAGAGTAGTACAGATAAGAGTATAGTAGTACAGTACTTTGTGTAGAGTAGTACAGATATGAGTATAGAAGTACAGTGCTCTGTGTAGAGTAGTACAGATATGAGGATAGTAGTACAGTACTCTGTGTAGAGTGGTGTAGATATGAGTATAGTAGTACAGTGCTCTGTGTAGAGTAGTACAGATATGAGTATAGTAGTACAGTACTCTGTGTAGAGTAGTACAGATATGAGTATAGTAGTACAGTACTCTGTGTAGAGTAGTACAGATATAAGTATAGTAGTACAGTACTCTGTGTAGAGTAGTACAGATATGAGTATAGTAGTACAGTACTCTGTGTAGAGTGGTGTAGATATGAGTATAGTAGTACAGTACTCTGTGTAGAGTAGTGTAGATATGAGTATTGTAGTACAGTACTCTGTGTAGAGTGGTGTAGATATGAGTATAGTAGTACAGTGCTCTGTGTAGAGTAGTACAGATATGAGTATAGTAGTACAGTACTCTGTGTAGAGTAGTACAGATATGAGTATAGTAGTACAGTACTCTGTGTAGAGTAGTACAGATATAAGTATAGTAGTACAGTACTCTGTGTAGAGTAGTACAGATATGAGTATAGTAGTACAGTACTCTGTGTAGAGTAGTACAGATATAAGTATAGTAGTACAGTACTCTGTGTAGAGTAGTACAGATATGAGTATAGTAGTACAGTACTCTGTGTAGAGTAGTACAGATATGAGTATAGTAGTACAGTACTCTGTGTAGAGTGGTGTAGATATGAGTATAGTAGTACAGTACTCTGTGTAGAGTAGTACAGATATGAGTATAGTAGTACAGTACTCTGTGTAGAGTGGTGTAGATATGAGTATAGTAGAACAGTACTCTGTGTAGAGTGGTGTAGATATGAGTATAGTAGTACAGTACTCTGTGTAGAGTAGTACAGATATGAGTATAGTAGTACAGTACTCTGTGTAGATTGGTGTAGATATGAGTATAGTAGTACAGTACTCTGTGTAGAGTAGTGCAGATATGAGTATAGAAGTAGAGTGCTCTGTGTAGAGTAGTACAGATATGAGTATAGTAGTACAGTACTCTGTGTAGAGTAGTGCAGATATGAGTATAGTAGTACTGTACTCTGTGTAGAGTAGTACAGATATGAGTATAGTAGTACAGTACTCTGTGTAGAGTAGTACAGATATGAGTATAGTAGTACAGTACTCTGTGTAGAGTAGTACAGATATGAGTATAGTAGTACAGTACTCTGTGTAGAGTAGTGCAGATATGAGTATAGTAGTACTGTACTCTGTGTAGAGTAGTACAGATATGAGTATAGTAGTACAGTACTCTGTGTAGAGTGGTGTAGATATGAGTATAGTAGTATAGTACTCTGTGTAGAGTGGTGTAGATATGTGTATAGTAGTACAGTACTCTGTGTAGAGTGGTGTAGATATGAGTATAGTAGTACAGTACTCTGTGTAGAGTAGTACAGTTATGAGTATAGTAGTACAGTACTCTGTGTAGAGTGGTGTAGATATGAGTATAGTAGTACAGTACTCTGTGTAGAGTAGTGTAGATATGAGTATTGTAGTACAGTACTCTGTGTAGAGTGGTGTAGATATGAGTATAGTAGTACAGTGCTCTGTGTAGAGTAGTACAGATATGAGTATAGTAGTACAGTACTCTGTGTAGAGTAGTACAGATATGAGTATAGTAGTACAGTACTCTGTGTAGAGTAGTACAGATATAAGTATAGTAGTACAGTACTCTGTGTAGAGTAGTACAGATATGAGTATAGTAGTACAGTACTCTGTGTAGAGTAGTACAGATATAAGTATAGTAGTACAGTACTCTGTGTAGAGTAGTACAGATATGAGTATAGTAGTACAGTACTCTGTGTAGAGTAGTACAGATATGAGTATAGTAGTACAGTACTCTGTGTAGAGTGGTGTAGATATGAGTATAGTAGTACAGTACTCTGTGTAGAGTAGTACAGATATGAGTATAGTAGTACAGTACTCTGTGTAGAGTGGTGTAGATATGAGTATAGTAGTACAGTACTCTGTGTAGAGTGGTGTAGATATGAGTATAGTAGTACAGTACTCTGTGTAGAGTAGTACAGATATGAGTATAGTAGTATAGTACTCTGTGTAGAGTGGTGTAGATATGAGTATAGTAGTACTGTACTCTGTGTAGAGTAGTACAGATATGAGTATAGTAGTACAGTACTCTGTGTAGAATGGTGTAGATATGAGTATAGTAGTAAAGTACTCTGTGTAGAGTAGTACAGATATGAGTATAGTAGTACAGTACTCTGTGTAGAGTAGTACAGATATGAGTATAGTAGTACAGTACTCTGTGTAGAGTGGTGTAGATATGAGTATAGTAGTAAAGTACTCTGTGTAGAGTAGTACAGATATGAGTGTAATAGTACAGTACTTTGTGTAGAGTAGTACAGATATGAGTATAGTAGTACAGTACTCTGTGTAGAGTGGTGTAGATATGAGTATAGTAGTATAGTACTCTGTGTAGAGTGGTGTAGATATGTGTATAGTAGTACAGTACTCTGTGTAGAGTGGTGTAGATATGAGTATAGTAGTACAGTACTCTGTGTAGAGTAGTACAGTTATGAGTATAGTAGTACAGTACTCTGTGTAGAGTGGTGTAGATATGAGTATAGTAGTACAGTACTCTGTGTAGAGTAGTGTAGATATGAGTATTGTAGTACAGTACTCTGTGTAGAGTGGTGTAGATATGAGTATAGTAGTACAGTGCTCTGTGTAGAGTAGTACAGATATGAGTATAGTAGTACAGTACTCTGTGTAGAGTAGTACAGATATGAGTATAGTAGTACAGTACTCTGTGTAGAGTAGTACAGATATAAGTATAGTAGTACAGTACTCTGTGTAGAGTAGTACAGATATGAGTATAGTAGTACAGTACTCTGTGTAGAGTAGTACAGATATAAGTATAGTAGTACAGTACTCTGTGTAGAGTAGTACAGATATGAGTATAGTAGTACAGTACTCTGTGTAGAGTAGTACAGATATGAGTATAGTAGTACAGTACTCTGTGTAGAGTAGTACAGATATGAGTATAGTAGTACAGTACTCTGTGTAGAGTAGTACAGATATGAGTATAGTAGTACAGTACTCTGTGTAGAGTAGTACAGATATAAGTATAGTAGTACAGTACTCTGTGTCGAGTAGTGCAGATATTTGTATAGTTATTTATTTATTTATTTTTCCATCTCTTCTCTGTTATTCACTCTCTATGTGAACTTTTACTTCTGCAGTAGTGATCCTGATTTAATATTAATAATAAATTATACAGAGTATATCAACACATAGAGAGAGATACAGAGAGAGAGAGAGAGGGAGAGAAAGAGAGAGAGAAAGTGTGAGTGAGAGAGAGATAGTGAGTAAGAGAGAGTGAGAGGGAGAGAGTGAGTGAGTGAGAGAATGAGAGAGAGAGAAAGTGTGAGAGTGAGAGAGAGCTCGTGAGAGACAGTGAGAGAGATAGTGAGTAAGAGAGAGTGAGAGGGAGAGAGTGAGTGAGTGAGAGAATGAGAGAGAGAGAAAGTGTGAGAGTGAGAGAGAGATCGTGAGAGACAGTGAGAGAGAGAGTGAGAGAAGGTTAAAGCTGGTAGTGTTTAGTGATGATCATTACTGAAACACTCTGTGTGTGTAAGTGTGTGTGTGTGTGTGTGTGTGTGTGTGAGAATGTTTGAGAGAGACTAAGAGAGAGAGAGAGAGAGAGAGAGAGAGAGAGAGAGAGAGAGAGAGAGAGAGTTGGTCAGATGTCAGGCTAAGATGGAATGAATCAGAAATGCTATAACACTCATATTAACATAGCAGAGCAGAACATGGTGCTTATAAAACAGTTATAACAATACGACCTGAGAGGCAGAGTCTCTCAGAAGAGGGTGAGGGGTCACCCAGAGAGGCGGAGTCTCTCAGAAGAGGGTGAGGGGTCACCCAGAGAGGAGGAGTCTATCAGAAGTAAAGAGGGGGAGGGGTCACCCAGAGAGGAGGAGTCTCTCAGAAGTAAAGAGGTGGAAGGGTCACCCAGAGAGGAGGAGTCTATCAGAAGTAAAGAGGGGGAGGGGTCACCCAGAGAGGCGGAGTCTCTCAGAAGTAAAGAGGTGGAGGGGTCACCCAGAGAGGCGGAGTCTCTCAGAAGTAAAGAGGTGGAGGGGTCACCCAGAGAGGCGGAGTCTCTCAGAAGTAAAGAGGTGGAGGGGTCACCCAGAGAGGCGGAGTCTCTCAGAAGTAAAGAGAGGGAGGGGTCACCCAGAGAGGCGGAGTCTCTCAGAAGTAAGAGGGGAGGAGTCACCCAGAGAGGCGGAGTCTCTCAGAAGTAAGAGGTGGAGGGGTCACCCAGAGAGGCGGAGTCTCTCAGAAGTAAGAGGGGGAGGGGTCACCCAGAAAGGCGGAGTCTCTCAGAAGTAAGAGGGGGAGGGGTCACCCAGAGAGGCGGAGTCTCTCAGAAGTAAGAGGGGGAGGGGTCACTGAAAGAGGTGGAGTCTCTCAGAAGTAAAGAGGGGGAGGGGTCACTGAAAGAGGTGGAGTCTCTCAGAAGTAAGAGGGGGAGGGGTCACCCAGAGAGGCGGAGTCTCTCAGAAGTAAGAGGGGGAGGGGTCACCCAGAGAGGCGGAGTCTCTCAGAAGTAAAGAGGTGGAGGGGTCACCCAGAGAGGCGGAGTCTCTCAGAAGTAAAGAGGTGGAGGGGTCACCCAGAGAGGCGGAGTCTCTCAGAAGTAAAGAGGTGGAGGGGTTACCCAGAGAGGCGGAGTCTCTCAGAAGTAAAGAGGTGGAGGGGTCACCCAGAGAGGCGGAGTCTCTCAGAAGTAAAGAGGTGGAGGGGTCACCCAGAGAGGTGGAGTCTTTCAGAAGAAAGTGAGTTTTCAGACTAAGAGAGGTTAAAGAGCAGGGTTGAAGTGAGTTCTTAGACGGGGAGAAGTGATGGAGAAGTTGTGGAACAGGTTGAAGTGAATTCTCAGACTAGGAAGTGAGTTCTGAGACTGGGAGAAATTAAGGAACAGGGTTGAAGTGAGTTCTCAGACTGGGAGAAGTTGAGGAGAAGTTGAGGAGCAGGGTTGAAGTGAGTTCTCAGACTGAGAGAAGTGATGGAGAAGTTGAGAAGCAGGGTTGAAGTGAGTTCTCAGACTGGGAGAGGTTAAAGAGCAGGGTTGAAGTGAGTTCTTAGACTGAGAGAAGTGATGGAGAAGTTGAGAAGCAGGGTTGAAGTGAGTTTTCAGACTAAGAGAGGTTAAAGAGCAGGGTTGAAGTGAGTTCTTAGACGGGGAGAAGTGATGGAGAAGTTGTGGAACAGGTTGAAGTGAATTCTCAGACTAGGAAGTGAGTTCTGAGACTGGGAGAAATAAAGGAACAGGGTTGAAGTGAGTTCTCAGACTGGGAGAAGTTGAGGAGCAGGGTTGAAGTGAGTTCTCAGACTGGGAGAAGTTGAGGAGAAGTTGAGGAGCAGGGTTGAAGTGAGTTCTCAGACTGAGAGAAGTGATGGAGAAGTTGAGAAGCAGGGTTAAAGTGAGTTCTCAGACTGGGAGAAGTTGAGGAGAAGTTGAGAAGCAGGGTTGAAGCGAGTTCTCAGACTGGGAGAAGTTGGGGAGCAGGGTTGAAGTGAGTTCTCAGACTGGGAGAAGCGATGGAGAAGTTGAGGAGCAGGTTTGAAGCGAGTTCTCAGACTGGGAGAAGTTGAGGAGAAGTTGGGAAGCAGGGTTGAAGTGAGTTCTCAGACTGGGAGAAGTTGAGGAGAAGTTGAGGAGCAGGGTTGAAGCGAGTTCTCAGACTGGGAGAAGCGATGGAGAAGTTGAGGAGCAGGGTTGAAGTGAGTTCTCAGACTGGGAGAAGTGATGGAGAAGTTGAGGAGCAGGGTTGAAGCGAGTTCTCAGACTGGGAGAAGTTGAGGAGCAGGGTTGAAGCGAGTTCTCAGACTGGGAGAAGTTGGGGAGCAGGGTTGAAGTGAGTTCTTAGACGGGGAGAAGTGATGGAGAAGTTGTGGAACAGGTTGAAGTGAATTCTCAGACTAGGAAGTGAGTTCTGAGACTGGGAGAAATAAAGGAACAGGGTTGAAGTGAGTTCTCAGACTGGGAGAAGTTGAGGAGCAGGGTTGAAGTGAGTTCTCAGACTGGGAGAAGTTGAGGAGAAGTTGAGGAGCAGGGTTGAAGTGTTAGGGTTAGGGTTAGGGTTAGGGTTAGGGTTAGGGTTGAAGCGAGTTCTCAGACTGGGAGAAGTTGGGGAGCAGGGTTGAAGTGAGTTCTCAGACTGGGAGAGGTGATGGAGAAGTTGAGGAGCAGGGTTGAAGTGAGTTCTCAGACTGGGAGAAGTGATGGAGAAGTTGAGGAGCAGGGTTGAAGTGAGTTCTCAGACTGGGAGAAGTGATGGAGAAGTTGAGAAGCAGGGTTGAAGTGAGTTCTCAGACTGGGAGAAGTTGAGGAGCAGGGTTGAAGCGAGTTCTCAGACTGGGAGAAGTTGGGGAGCAGGGTTGAAGTGAGTTCTCGGACTGGGAGAAGTGATGGAGAAGTTGAGGAGCAGGGTTGAAGTGAGTTCTCAGACTGGGAGAAGTGATGGAGAAGTTGAGGAGCAGGGTTGAAGTGAGTTCTCAGACTGGGAGAAGTTGAGGAGCAGGGTTGAAGTGAGTTCTCAGACTGGGAGAAGTGATGGAGAAGTTGAGAAGCAGGGTTGAAGTGAGTTCTCAGACTGGGAGAAGTTGAGGAGCAGGGTTGAAGCGAGTTCTCAGACTGGGAGAAGTTGGGGAGCAGGGTTGAAGTGAGTTCTCAGACTGGGAGAGGTGATGGAGAAGTTGAGGAGCAGGGTTGAAGTGAGTTCTCAGACTGGGAGAAGTGATGGAGAAGTTGAGGAGCAGGGTTGAAGTGAGTTCTCAGACTGGGAGAAGTGATGGAGAAGTTGAGAAGCAGGGTTGAAGTGAGTTCTCAGACTGGGAGAAGTTGAGGAGCAGGGTTGAAGCGAGTTCTCAGACTGGGAGAAGTTGGGGAGCAGGGTTGAAGTGAGTTCTCAGACTGGGAGAAGTTGGGGAGCAGGGTTGAAGTGAGTTCTCAGACTGGGAGAAGTGATGGAGAAGTTGAGGAGCAGGGTTGAAGTGAGTTCTCAGACTGGGAGAAGTTGAGGAGAAGTTAAGGAGCAGAGGCGAGCTGTGCTCTCAGGTGAGATGCTGGTAATACAGGTGAGTTAAAGTTAGCGCAGGTGAGAATGGGCTGGATGAGCGTTAGTGATTATGAATATTAATGAAGCGAGGTGTGAGGGTGAGAGTGTGTGTGTGTGTGTGTGTTCCGCTGCAGCTGATTGGTCCAGAAGGCCTCTCTCCCATCAGCCACACCTCCAGCTCATTAATATTCATTAGATGGAGCTGATATTAACCATCATTCCACTCCAACACCTCCTGATAGGCGGCGGCGCCACAGACCAATAAATAACCCAGCAGATCTGCATTAACTCTGAATACCTGATACAGCCGCTTCCATCCCTCCCTCCCTCCCTTTATCCCTCCATCACTATCTCCCTCTCTATCTCTCCTCCTCCTCTCTCCATCCCTCCCTCCCTCCCTTTATCACTCCGTCTCTCCCTCCGTCTCTCTCTCTCTCCATCACTCTCTCTCTCTCCATCACTCTCTCCCTCTCTCTCTCCTCCTCCTCCTCTCTCCATTACTCCCTCTCTTACTCTCTCCCTCCCTCCATCACTATCTCCCTCTCTTCTCCTCTATCACTCTCTCTCCATCACTCTCTCTCCATCACTCTCTCCATCACTCCCTCCATCCATCACTATCTCCCTCTCTCTCCTCCTCTCTCCATCACTCTCTCTCCATCTCTCTTCCTCTCTCCATCACTCTCTCTCTCTGCCTCTCTCCATCACTCTTTACTTCTCTCCCCATCACTCTCTCTCCCTCCCTCTCCCTCCATCACTCTCTCCATCACTCCCTAAATCCATCACTATCTCCCTCTTCTCCTCTCTCCATCACTCTCTCTCCATCTCTCTCCCGCTCTCTCTCTCTCTTCCTCTCTCCATCACTCTCCCTCTCTCTTCCTCTCTCCATCACTCTTTACTTCTCTCCCCATCACTCTCTCTCCCTCCTTCTCCCTCTCCCTCCCTCTCGCCATCATTCTCTCTCTCTTCCATCACTATCTCTCTTTCCATCACTCTCTCTACCTCCCTCTCTCTCTTCATCACCATCTCTCTCTCCATCTCTTTCGTTCCCACCCTCTCCTTTTCTCTTCCCATCACCCTCTCTCTCTCCCTCCTGTCCTTTCCATCTCTCTCTCTCTCCGTTCTTTCCTGTTCTATCAGTATCTGCGAGTCGTGCGGCTGTTGTGTATTTTAGATGATGAGATATTGATCAGCTCTACCTCATCATACATACAGACTGAGAGAGAGAGAGAGAGAGAGAGAGAGAGAACATCAAAATAAACAAACACGAAAGAAAACAAAGAACAAAAAGAAAAAACAACAGAAACAAGAAAGAGGCAGTCATAAAACAAGAATGAAAGAGGAAATGAAAAGAAAGAGAGAGAAGAGAGAAAAAGAAAGAGTGAAAGATGAACAAGATGAAAACAGAAAGAAGAGAAAAAGAGAGAGAGAGTGTAGAAGAACTGATCCAGTGAGTGAACTAGTGATGTAGATTCGACTCAGTGAATCGATTCAGTGAATCGACTCTGTGAATCGACTCCTCTGGGTGAACACTGGGTCCAGACTCTTGTTTAGAAGAACCAGTCGAAGGTTCAGATCTCGTGACTCGCTCAGCTGAGCTGCATCCTGTGCAGCTTCTTCTGTCTGATCTCCAGCCCAACCCAGCAGGACCAGAGAGACATGTTCTAATCTCTCCAGCGTGATCGGACAGCACTCGAACACTGGAACACGGCGACCACCGGAAACAAACTCCTCCTTCAGGGGCCATCAGACCATCCACAACCAATAACCTTCTCAAATATCTGATCTCCTGGTTCAACGGCTGAACCTCCTGGACTGCAAACCTCATCATTTGACTCTGAGAGCTGAGTCGAGTCAGACGAGTCACTGGAAGGAGTCGGAATGCCCGTCACCGGAGGGAACCGGATTTAGCTCAGCGACGGTGAAAGCCCTTCACTTCACTTCAGACGGGATCCACAGCGAACGCTCAGTCAGGAGAACACGCAACCCCCCTCGGGCTCTCAGTGCACCACCACAGCTACACCCAGTGGAGGACAGGCGGTACTGCAGGGCCAGCAAAACGGAAATGGAAAACAAATGTACTTTGGAGCTGTCTGGCAGGCAAAAGTTTGGGCACCCCTGGTGACGTGACTCTCCAAAGTCCTTAACGTTGAAGATCCAACGCTCCTTTGAACAGTACAGCCTTACAGTCAGTAAACAGTAAACAGGGGACCTCAGGAGATCAAAGCTCTAATTAGCTCGTTAGGCTTGTTAGGAGTCATCGCTATTAAAAGGCTTTAGAAACACTCCCACTCTTCAAACCTCCAATCAGCTGCCCAGTAGTCTCGGACCGTTACAGTAACCGCTGACCACAAAGCCGGAGAAGCTATTAGAAGATATGGAGGAGTCAGAAGATCTCAAGGAATATCAGTTGACTGGAATGCTGAATGTCCAGTTGAGGTCTGGAAGGTCAAGAAATCTTTCTGAGAGAACTGACCGTCACTAGAACCACAAATGAGAACCTCAGTTTGGCTACAAAGACCTTCAGTGTCTGTGAAGAAGATGGAGATGATAAAAAAGGATAAGGATCCTAAACACACCTCAAAATACACAGTGGACTAAATCAGGAGGCGCAAGCTGGAGGTGTGGCCTTGTTCCCTGTACTCACCATGTGGAGCTTTCGTGTTATTTTGAAACTGTAAACAATAAATAGAGTTTAAAATATTAAAGAAATGTTGGTAATCTGTAGTACTTATGAAATGAGGCATCATATAACATACGTATCGCTTTATAATACCAGACATAAACATTGCTCTATTAATGCTCTATTAATGTGTTACATAGCATGTTATGTAGCGGGCATGTAATTCTAACTGTTTATAAGCTCTTATACAGGTATATATCAGCGCTGTCCAAAGAACTATGGCAACTTTAAAGCAGAGGCCAAAAACAGTCTTCCTTTTTTAGTGGAAGTCAATAGAACCAGATTTTTTCAAGCTATTTTGGAGCATTTTTATTGGTCCATTCAGCATTTTAATCAATTCTACTCTCGGACTCTGATTTTTGATTTGACTCTGTTACTCGGAGTTTTGATTTGACTCTGTTACTCTGAGTTTTGATTTGACTCTGTGACTCTGATTTTTGATTTGACTCTGTGACTCAGCTTTTTGATTTAACTGTGTGACTCAGATTTTGGATTCGATTCTGTGACTCAGCTTGTAATTTGACTCTGACTCAGCTTTTGGATTTCAATCTGTTACTCAGATTTTTTATTTGACTCTGTTACTCAGATTTTTGATTTAACTGTGTGACTCAGATTTTTGATTTGACTGTTAATCAGATTTTTGATTTGACTCTGTTAATCAGATTTTTGATTTGACTCTGTTACTCAGATTTTTGATTTGACTCTGTTACTCAGATTTTTGATTTGACTCTGTTAATCAGATTTTTTATTTGACTGTTACTCAGATTTTTGATTTGACTCTGTTACTCAGATTTTTGATTTGACTGTTACTCAGATTTTTGATTTGACTCTGTTACTCAGATTTTTGATTTGACTGTTACTCAGATTTTTGATTTGACTCTGTTACTCAGATTTTTGATTTGACTCTGTTACTCAGATTTTTGATTTGACTCTGTTACTCTGAGTTTTGATTTGACTCTGTGACTCTGATTTTTGATTTGACTCTGTGACTCAGCTTTTTGATTTAACTGTGTGACTCAGATTTTGGATTCGATTCTGTGACTTCAGCTTGTAATTTGACTCTGACTCAGCTTTTGGATTTCAATCTGTTACTCAGATTTTTTTATTTGACTCTGTTACTCAGATTTTTGATTTAACTGTGTGACTCAGATTTTTGATTTGACTGTTAATCAGATTTTTGATTTGACTCTGTTACTCAGATTTTTGATTTGACTCTGTTACTCAGATTTTTGATTTGACTCTGTTAATCAGATTTTTTATTTGACTGTTACTCAGATTTTTGATTTGACTCTGTTACTCAGATTTTTGATTTGACTGTTACTCAGATTTTTGATTTGACTCTGTTACTCAGATTTTTGATTTGACTGTTACTCAGATTTTTGATTTGACTCTGTTACTCAGATTTTTGATTTGACTCTGTTACTCAGATTTTTGATTTGACTCTGTTACTTAGGTTTTTGATTTGACTCTGTTACTCTGATTTTTGATTTGACTCTGTTACTCTGATTTTTGATTTGACTCTGTTACTCAGATTTTTGATTTGACTGTTACTCAGATTTTTGATTTGACTCTGTTACTCAGATTTTTGATTTGACTCTGTTACTCAGATTTTTGATTTGACTCTGTTACTCAGATTTTTGATTTGACTCTGTTACTTAGGTTTTTGATTTGACTCTGTTACTCAGATTTTTGATTTGACTCTGTTACTCTGATTTTTTATTTGACTCTGTTACTCTGATTTTTTATTTGACTCTGTTACTCTGATTTTTGATTTGACTCTGTTACTCTGATTTTTGATTTGACTCTGTTACTCAGAATTTTGATTTGACTCTGTTAATCAGATTTTTGATTTGACTCTGTGACTCAACTTGTAATTTGACTCTGTGACTCATTTCTTATTAGACTCTGTGACTCAGCTTTTTGACTCGACTCTGTGACTCTGCTCTGTGATTTTAGAATTATACAGGAAGCTAGCTAAATATATCAATGCTAACTGCTTTGTTGTGTCACTGACTCCGCCCACTTCTCATCACCACCGTCACTCTACCGGCAATCACTGTTTAACTGAGTATGAATGAATTCCAGCTGCTGTTGCTGTGAAGGCTGAGTAATAGTGAACATCCTCAACGTCCATTAACTATAAATACATAACCTTCATCAGTCCATCAACATCACGTCTCCACCAGACTCCCTGAAGATCAGACAGGTCAGACTCATCCGCTCCACTGGCGTCCAGACTGAGAGCGCTGGGATTGTACACGTCATCTTTGGTATTACGTATGGAGGAGACATCTGCTCAGACAAGACGAGACCTCCGAGGTCGTATGGTAAAAAACAAACACAGCGCAGAGCTTCAGGACAGAGACGACACTCGTTCAGCTCACTGACTCAGCTTTTATCATCCCTCACTCTGGAGCCTCCACACAGTGAATCAATAATTAATAAATAATAATCACTAAATTATACCCACTGTAATACACTACAGGAAGCGTAGGGGGCGACGGTGGTTCTGACAGACTGTAATACACTACAGGAAGCGTAGGGGGCGACGGTGGTTCTGACAGACTGTAATACACTACAGGAAGCGTAGGGGGAGACGGTGGTTCTGACAGACTGTAATACACTACAGGAAGCGTAGGGGGGGGACGGTGGTTCTGACAGACTGTAATACACTACAGGAAGCGTAGGGGGCGACGGTGGTTCTGACAGACTGTAATACAACGACAGAAGCGTAGGGGGCGACGGTGGTTCTGACAGACTGTAATACACTACAGGAAGCGTAGGGGGCGACGGTGGGTTCTGACAGACTAATACACACAGAAGCGTAGGGTGCGACGGTGGGTTTCTGACAGTACTGTAATACACTACAGGAAGCGTAGGGGGCGACGGTGTTCTGACAGACTGTAATACACTACAGGAAGCGTAGGGGGAGACGGTGGTTCTGACAGACTGTAATACACTACAGGAAGCGTAGGGGGAGACGGTGGTTCTGACAGACTGTAATACACTACAGGAAGCGTAGGGCGCGACGGTGGTTCTGACAGACCGTAATACACTACAGGAAGCGTAGGGGGCGACGGTGGTTCTGACAGACCGTAATACACTACAGGAAGCGTAGGGGGCGACGGTGGTTTCTGACAAGACTGTAATGCACTACAGAAGCGTAGGGGGCGAACGGTGGTTCTGACAGACTGTAATACACTACAGGAAGCGTTAGGGGGGCGACGGTGGTTCTGGATAGACTGTAATACACTACAGGAAGCGTAGGGGGCGACGGTGGTTCTGACAGACCGTAATACACTACAGGAAGCGTAGGGGGCGACGGTGGTTCTGAGAGACCGTAATACACTACAGGAAGCGTAAGGGACGACGGTGGTTCTGACAGACTGTAATACACTACAGGAAGCGTAGGGGGCGACGGTGGTTCTGACAGACTGTAATACACTACAGGAAGCGTAGGGGGCGACGGTGGTTCTGAAAGACTGTTATACACTACAGGAAGCGTAGGGGTGACGTGGTTCAGACAGACTGTATACACTACAGGAAGGCGTAGGGGGCGACGGTGGTTTCTGACAGACTGTAATACACTACAGAAAGCGTAGGGGGCGACGGTGGGTTCTGACAGACTGTAATACACTACAGGAAGCGTAGGGGGCGACGGGGTTCAGACAGACTGTAATACACTACATGGAAGCGTAGGGGGCGGCGGTGGTTCAGACAGACTGTAATTACACTACAGGAAGCGTAGGGGGCGACGGTGGTTCAGACAGACTGTAATACACTACAGGAAGCGTAGGGGGCTACGTGTGGTATCTGACAGAACTGTAAATACACTACAGGAAGCGTAGGGGGCGGCGGTGGTTCAGACAGTACTGTAATACACTACAGAAGCGTAGGGGGCGACGGTGGTTCTGACAGACTGTAATACACTACAGGAAGCGTAGGGGGCGACGGTGGTTCTGACAGACTGTAATACACTACAGGAAGCGTAGGGGGCGACGGTGGTTCTGTTTACGTTTTCTAAGGAATATTTACTCTGAGCTGCATCAGCGACTTCAAATCCCTCTTGAAGTAATGCCTTGGCTTGCTGGGAGCGTTCGTCTTCAGGAACATTCTGCTGCTGGGAAGAGAAACGTAAGAGACGAAAAGGAATATTTGATGTGCAGATGCCTCAGTTCGCCCCCCGCTCCCTCACAGAGAGTGGGCTTCGGGGGGCTTTGAAGCACTTTAACCTGCTTTAAATGGGTTTAAATGCAAACTGAACTCTTAGTAGCGCCGGTAAAATAAACATCGCCCACTGCTGCGCTCTGCAGAAACCATATACCCCTCATAAATACTGAGTCGTCTTCATTAAACGACTGAAATATATACACACGTTTTACTAACCATCTGTATGTATATACTGAACTACTGAGAGTTCGGTACTCAGAACTGTAAACCTGTAATAACACTGTTATATAGTGTACTAGTGAGAGTTCAGTACTCAGAACTGTAAACCTGTATAAACGCTGTTATATAGTGTAATAGTGAGAGTTCAGTACTCAGAACTGTAAACCTGTAATAACACTGTTATATAGTGTAATAGTGAGAGTTCAGTACTCAGAACTGTAAACCTGTAATAACACTGTTATATAGTGTAATAGTGAGAGTTCAGTACTCAGAACTGTAAACCTGTAATAACGCTGTTAAATAGTGTAACCGTGAGAGTTCAGTACTCAGAACTGTAAACCTGTAATAACACTGTTATATAGTGTAATAGTGAGAGTTCAGCACTCAGAACTGTAAACCTGTAATAACGCTGTTATATAGTGTAACCGTGAGAGTTCAGTACTCAGAACTGTAAACCTGTAATAACGCTGTTATATAGTGTAATAGTGAGAGTTACAGTTACTCATAACTGTAAACCAGTAATAACACTGTTATAATAGTGTAATGGTGAGAGTTCAGGTACTCAGAACTGTAAAACTGTAATAACACTGTTATATAGTTGTAACAGTTGAGAGTTCAGTACTCAGAACTGTAAACCTGTAATAACTGCTGTTATATAGTGTAATAGTGAGAGGTTCAGTACTTAGAACTGTAACCTTTAATAACGCTGTTGTATAGGTGTAACAGTGAGTGTATCAGTACTCAGAACTGTAAACCTGTAATAACGCTGTTATATAGTGTAATAGGTGAAGTTCAGTACTCAGAACTGTAAACCTGTAATAAAGCTGTTGTATAGTGTACTAGTGAGAGTTCAGTACTCAGAACTGTAAACCTGTAATAACGCTGTTGTATAGTGTTATAGTGAGAGTTCAGTACTCAAAACTGTAAACCTGTAATAACGCTGTTATATAGTGTAATAGTGAGAGTTCAGTACTCAGAACTGTAAACCTGTAATAACGCTGTTATATAGTGTAACAGTGAGTGTTCAGTACTCAGAACTGTAAACCTGTAATAACGCTGTTATATAGTGTAATAGTGAGAGTTCAGTACTCAGAACTGTAAACCTGTAATAACGCTGTTGTATAGTGTACTAGTGAGAGTTCAGTACTCAGAACTGTAAACCTGTAATAACGCTGTTGTATAGTGTTATAGTGAGAGTTCAGTACTCAAAACTGTAAACCTGTAATAACGCTGTTATATAGTGTAATAGTGAGAGTTCAGTACTTAGAACTGTAAACCTGTAATAACACTGTTATGTAGTGTAATAGTGAGAGTTCAGTACTCAGAACTGTAAACCTGTAATAACACTGTTATATAGTGTAATAGTGAGAGTTCAGTACTCAGAACTGTAAACCTGTAATAACACTGTGATATAGTGTAAGTGAGAGTTCAGTACTCAGAACTGTAAACCTGAAATAACGCTGTTATATAGTGTAATAGTGAGAGTTCAGTACTCAGAACTGTAAACCTGTAATAACACTGTTATATAGTGTAATAGTGAGAGTTCAGTACTCAGAACTGTAAACCTGTAATAACACTGTTATATAGTGTAATAGGGAGAGTTCAGTACTCAGAACTGTAAACCTGTAATAACGCTGTTATACAGTGTAATAGTGCGAGTTCAGTACTCAGAACTGTAAACCTGAAATAACGCTGTTATATAGTGTAATAGTGAGAGTTCAGTACTCAGAACTGTAAACCTGTAATAACGCTGGGTATAATAGTTTAATAGAGAGAGTTCAGTACTCAGAACTGTAAAACCTTTAATAACACTGTATATAGTGTAATATATTGAGAGGTTCCATTACTCCGAACTGTAAACCTGTAATAACGCTGTATAAATGTAATTAGTGAGAGTTCAGTACTCCAGACTGATAAACCTGAATAACACTGTTAAATATGTAATAGTGAGAGTTCAGTACTCAGAACTGTAAACACTGTAATAACGCTGTTATATATGTAAAAGTGAGAGATCATACTCAGAACTGTAAACCTGTAATAACACTGTGTTATAGTATAAGGTGAGAGTTTCAGTATCTCAAACTGTAAACCTGAAATAACGGCTGTTTATAAGAGTGTAATAGTGAAGTTCAGTACTCAAACTGAAACCGAAATAACACTGTTATATAGTTGTAATAGTGAGAGTTCAGTACTCAAAACTGTAAACCCTGAAATAACACTAGTAAGTATAGTGTAATAGTGAGAGGTCATTACTCAGCAAACTGTAAACTGAAAAACGCTGTTATATAGTTAATAGTGAGAGTTCAGTACTCAGAACTTAAACCTGTAATACCACTGGTTATATAGTGTAATAGTGAGAGTTCATTACTCAGAACTGTAAACCTGTAATAACACTGTGATATTAGTAATAAGTGAGAGTTCAGTACTCAGAACTGTAAACCTGACAATAGCACTGTTATTTAGTGTAATAGTGAAGTTCAGTACTCAGAACTGTAAAACCTTGTAATAACGCTGTATATCATAGCGTAACATGAGAGTCAGCACACAGAGACTTTAAACCTGTAATAGAACGCTGTTATAGTTTGTGTAATATGAGAGTTCAGTATCAGAACCGTAAACCTGGTAATAACGCTGTATATAGTTTAATAGTGAGATTCAGTACTCTGAACTGTAAAACCTGAATAACGCTGTTATATAGTGTATAGTGAGAGTTCAGTACTCGAAACGTAAACCTGTATAACCAGTTATAAATTGTAATATTTAGAGTTCAGTACTCAGAACTGTAAACCTGTAATAGCGCTGTTATATAGCGTAATAGAGTTCAGTACTCAGAACCGTAAACCTGTAATAACGCTGTTATATAGTGTAATAGTGAAAGTTCAGTACTCAGAACTGTAAACCTGTAATAACGCTGTTATATAGTGTATTAGTGAGAGTTCAGTACACAGAAACTGGTAAACCTGTAATAACGCTGTTTATATAGTGAATAGTGAGAGTTCAGTACTCAGAACGTAAACGCTTAATAACGCTGTTATAAGCTTAACAGTGAAGTCAGCACTCCGAACTGTAAACCTGGTAATAACGCTGTCAAATAGTGTAATAGAGAGAGTTCAGTACTCTCCGTAAGACAAGGTGACTGATGGTGACCAACTTATAACAGTAGCTGGGACAGAGTGGGACATGAATTGGGACAGACTGTAACAGTAGCTGGGACAGGATATAAGACAGAGTAGGACATGAGGTGGGAAAGATTTTGACAGGAGTTGGTACGGACTATAACATTAGCTAAGACAAAGTGGGACAGGAATGGAGCAGACTATAATCATAACAGGGACAGGAAGTAAGACAGAGTGGGACTAGAACTGGGACTGGAGCTGGGACAGGAGTTGGGACTGGAGCTGGGACAGGAGGTAGGACAGGAGCTGGGACTGGAGGTGGGTCAGAGTGGGACTAGAACTGGGACTGGAGCTGGACAGGAGCTGGGACTGGAGGTGGGACTGGAGCTGGGACAGGAGGTGGGTCAGAGTGGGACTAGAGCTGGAACTGGAGCTGATTTCAGAAAAGATTTTGACAGGAGTTGGTACAGACTATAACAGTAGCTGGGACAGAGTGGGACAGGAAGTAAGACAGGGTGGGACAGGAGTGGGGCCAGACTATAACAAAAGCTGGGACAGAGTGGAACAGGAATGGGGACAGACTGTAACAGTAGCTGGGACAGGAGGTAAGACAGAGTAGGACCTGAGGTGGGAAAGATTTTGACAGGAGTTGGTACGGACTATAACAGTAGCTAACACAAAATGGGACAGGAGTGGGGACAGACTATAAAAATAGCTGGGACAGAGTGGGACAGGAATGGGGCAGACTATAATCATAGCAGGGACAGGAAGTAAGATAGATTGGGACAGGAGTGGGGCAGACAATAACTGTAGCTAGGACAAAGTGGGACTGGATCTAAGACAGACTGGAACAGGAGCTGGAACAGGATGTGACAGGAGGCAAGACAGAGTGGAAAATGAGATGGCACAAATTACGACAGGAGGTGGGACAGGACATGGGAATAAGTGGGATTGGAGGCAGGACAGAGTTCGACATGAGGTGGGACGGAGTGGGACAGGACTCCTGGGATGTAATCTGGGATGTTTTCAGAGGTGGGTCAGAGTGCGACTAGAGCTGGGACTGGAGGTGGGTCAGAGTGGGACTAGAGCAGGGACTGAAGCTGGGACAGGAGGTGAGACAGGAGGTGGGTCAGAGTGGGACTAGAGCAGGGACTGGACCTGGGAACAGTGAGGGGATAGAAAGGTGGTCAGAGAGGGACTAGAGCAGAGGACAGACGGACCTGGACTTGGTGGTAGGACTGGAGGTGGGTCAGAGAGGGACTAGAGCAGGGACTGGACCTGGGACTGGTGGTGGGACAGGAGGTGGGTCAGAGTGGGACTAGAGCAGGGACTGGACCTGGGACTGGTGGTGGGACAGGAGGTAGGTCAGAGTGGAACTAGAGCAGGAACTGGAGCTTAGACTGGTGGTGAGACAGGAGGTGAGGTAGAGTGGGACTAGAGCAGGGACTGGACCTGGGACTGGTGGTGGGACAGGAGGTGGGTCAGAGTGGGACTAGAGCAGGGACTGGACCTGGGACAGGAGGTGGGACAGGAGGTGGGTCAGAGTGGGACTAGACAGTTTGGGATCTGGAGCTTGACTGGTGTGGACGAGAAGGTGGGTCAGAAGGTGGGGACTACAGCATGACGAGCTGGGACAGGAGGTGGGTCAGAGCGGGACTAGAGCAGGGACTGGAGCTGGGACTGGAGGTGGGTCAGAGTGGGACTAGAGCAGGGACTGAAGCTGGGACAGGAGGTGGGTCAGAGTGGGACTAGAGCAGGGACTGAAGCTGGGACAGGAGGTGGGTCAGAGTGGGACTAGAGCAGGGACTGAAGCTGGGACTGGAGGTGGAACAGGAGCTGGAACAGCCACTTTCAGGTCAGCTCAGGTTCAGAGGTTCTGCTGTCCCTGCTGTGGATCCCTCTGGACTAACTTCCACAAGCCCAGGATTCGGGAATATCCGTTTACCGAGGAGCGTCCAGGCGACTGGGATGGGACATTAACAGCCGGGATGAAGAGGAGAAGATTCAAAGACCTTTTCCACCTTCAACATCTCGCAGGCGCCTACTGAGCATTGACCCTGACCTGGTCGTCCCCAACACTGGACGCTCACTGGACGTTCCGGAAGCAGCTGATTTGGTTTTTATCTCGGTGCTCAGCGAGGATAATACGGCGGAGCTGGAACGCTGGAGCAGCGACGTTCCCACAGGGCTCAGCGCTCCAGGGCGGGTTCGGGATCGATATGAAATCCAGATACTCGTTTTTTCTCCTGGTAAAAATGCAAATGCGCTCAGTATTATATCACCGCGAGCCCAGTTTACGTCTCCCCAAACACAAACACTGGCTCCTAAATGGATCGCTCAGATGTACGGAGCGCTCCCGCAGCCGGGGAGATCACGCTGGTGTGCTGTTTCCACAGTTACAGCTCCACACTCGCAGGTCTGGATATGATTTTAGAGGCAGTGTTGGAGGACCTGCTTTATTTCCTCAAACCCACAGAGCTCAAACTGTAATCACTGCCTCCTGCAGATACAGCTTCCACACTGTTTATTCAACAGACATTAGCAGCGGAGAGAGGGAGAGAGAGAGAGAGAGAGAGAGAGAGAGAGAGAGGGAGAGAGAGAGAGGGAGAGAGAGAGAGGGACAGAGAGAGCATTCTCCAAATACTTCACCGTGTAATATTACATTATACTTACCCTTTCGCACAAGGTCAGGCAGGAGTCAGGACAGAGTGGGACAGGGGGGAAGGGATGGAGTGGGACAGGAGGTGGGATGAAGCGGGACAGTACCTGGGATAGGATACAGGACGGAGTGGGACAGTAGCTGAGGCAGAGAGGGACAGGACATAGAATGGAATGGGACAGTAGATGGGACAGAGAGGAACAGGACATGGAACAAAGTGGGATAGGAGGTAGGATGAGGTGATTCAGAAGGGAGGACAAAGTGGGACAGAATAGGACAAGAACTGGGACTGGAGGTGGGACAGGACATGGGACAGAATAGGACAAGAGGTGGGATTGGAGCCCGGACAGGAGCTGGGACTGGAGGTGGGTCAGAGTGGGACTAGAACTGGGACTGGAGCTGGGACAGCAGGTGGGACTGTAAAGATAGAGAAATAATAAAAACCTAAATGTCTTAATAATAATAATAATAATAATAATAATAATAATAATAATAATAATAAAAATAATAATAATAAGAATGATAATGATAATAATAATAAAAATAATGATAATAATAATGATGATAATAATAATAATAATAATAATAATAATAATAATAATAATAATAATAATAATAATAATAATAATAATATGTTAGTTAATTGATAGTGTTGATTTAGTGTTAATCAGTTTAAATTAAAACTGAAATGAACTGAAACACTACCTGTGTGTGTGAGTGTGTGTGTTTGTGTGAGAAAAGAGAGAGTGTGTGTGTGTGTGTTGTGTGTCTGTTGGTAAAGCTGTGTGTGTGTGGTGTGGTGTGTATGTTTAGTGTGTGTGATGTGTGTGGTGTGTTTGTGTGTGTGTGAGTGTGTGTGTTAGAAAGAGAAAGTGTGTGTGTGAGAGTGGTGTGGTGTGGGTGTGTGTTGTGAGTGTGTTGAGAAAGAGCGAGAGTGTGTTGAGAGGAGTGTGTGTTTGTTGTGTGTGGGTATCTGTGTGTGTAAGTGTGTGTGATTGTGTGTGAGAAAGAATGTTTTGTGTGTGTTTAGTGTGTGTGAGTGTGTAATGTGTTGTGATATGTGTAAGTGTTGTGTGTGTGAGTGTGTGTAAGGAGAGAGATTGTGTGTGTTTAGTTTGTGTGAGTGTGTGAGTGTGTGTGTGTGTGTGTGAGTGTGTGTGTGTGTGTGTGTGTTTGTGTGTGTGTGTGTGTGAGAGTGTGGTGTGTGTGTGGAAATTTTTGTGTGTGTGTTTTGTGTGTGTGTGTGTGTGTGTGTGTAGGATGCTCTGAAAGGAAAAGAGGTACAAGGAGAAATTACCACACTCATTTATCACCTGTACAATCTGCCCTACAGGCTGATACCCTAACCTCACACTTACACACACACACACACACACACATACACGTACACTCTCCCTCTCACACTCACACACACACACACACACACACACACAAACACACACATACACGTACACTCTCCCTCTCACACACACACACACACACACACACACACACACACACACACACCTTCTTCACACCGCAAAGTTACAGGAAACGTCCTAAAACTTCCTCTAAACTTTCCATCAACTTCTCACACGCAGGACATCACACCTAAAGCCTCGAACTCATTAAACAGCCAGTATCCTGAAAAACCAGTAGTCAGTAGTGATTATTAAACTGAGTACTGAACTGAATGATCATTAAAAGAATAATGAGGATGTTTGATGGTGTAAATGAGTTTATCAGTAGTCAGTAGTGATTATTAAACGAGTACTGAACGAATGATCAATAAAAGAATAATGAGATGTTTGATGGTGTAAGTTATTTTATCAGTAGTCAGTAGTGATTTATAAACTGAGTACTGACTGAATGATCATTAAAGGGGGGAACTAAAAGAATAATGAGGATGTTTTGATGGTGTAAAATGAGTTTATCCAGTAGTCAGTAGTGTTTATTAACTGATACATGAACTGAATGATCATTAAAAGAATAAGAGGGATTTGATGGTGTAAATGAGTTTATCATAGTCAGTAATGATTTAAACGAGTACTGAACTGAATGAACAATTAAAAAATAAGAGGATTTTGATGGTGTAAATGAGTTATCAGTAGTCCGTAGTATTATTAAACTGAGTACTGAATCTGAATGATCATTAACAGAATAATCCAGGATGTTTGATGGTGTAAATAGTTTATCATAGTCAGTAGTGATTATTAAACTAGTAGTGAACTGAATGATCATTAAAAGAATAATGAGGATGTTTGAAGGTGAAATGATTTAACATAGTCATAGTGATTATTAAACTGAGTACGAACTGAATGAACATTAAAAGAATAATGAGGATTGTTTGAGATGATGTAAATGAGTTTATCATATTCAGTAGTGATTATTAAACTTAGTACTCTGAACTGATGATCATTAAAAGAATAATGAGGAATGTTTGAAGGTGGTAAATATTTTTTCAAGTATCATATGTGGGATTATTAAACCTGAGTAACTGACTGAATGATCATTAAAAGAATAATGAGTATATTAGATGGTGTAAGGATTCATCAGTAGTCATAGTATTATTAAAACTGAGTAACTGAACTGTAGTTAATACAGTCCTGTCAAACCAACCGTCCTCCCCTACGCTTCCTGTAGTGTATTACAGTCTGTCAGAACCAACCGTCGCCCCCTTACCTTCCTGGTAGGGTATTACAGTCTGTCAGAAGCACCGTCGCCACCCTACGCTTCCTGTAAGTGTTATTACAGTCTGTCAGAACCAACCCCCGTAGCCCCCTACGCGTCCTGTAGTTATTACAGTCTGTCAGAACCAACCGCGCCCCCTACGCTTCTGTAGTGTATTACAGTCTGTCAGAAGCACCGCGCCCTCCCTTACACTTCCTGTAGTGTATTACAGTCCTGTCGAAGCCACCGCGCCCCCTACGCTTCCTGTAAGTGTATTTACAGTCTGTTCAGAACCACCGTCGCCCCCCCCTACGCTTCCTGTAGGTATTACAGTCCGTCAGAACCACCGTCGCCCCCTACGCTTCCTGTAGTGTATTACAGTCTGTCACAGCACCTACTCTGAACGCGATGCTAGCATGCTTGGCGAGCGCTAAGAGTCCGTGTTCCTGTCTGATCTCGGTCTGATCTGCTGTAAGTGAACGTGGAGAAATCAGAAGAGCTGATAAGGTTGAGGAGGTTGGTATGCGAGTGCCCGGTGGGTTTGATGCTATCTGAGCGGAAAAGAACAGCTCGGAACGATCCCGAACTGAACCCACTCCCCGTAAGTGGGTCATTCGGAGTGGGTGCAGTCAGATGTCCCTAAATGTGTGCGCCTGTGTTCGGTAGCTCTCCTCGGCGCTTGGTTTCCATTTCCTCTCCACCTCGCTCCCAAGCTGGAGATCAGTTTCAAACTAACCTTTTCTCCGTCACGCACATGCATGTGCTCACATCCCATTAAGGCTGCGTAGGCCGTCCAGCCCCAAACATCATCAAGGTCAAAGCCTCAACCACAAAACATCTGCTACTGGGACCCTCGGAGAACCAGGCCTGTAGCTCCTAACTCCACACCAGCTTCTCAGTACAGCTCTCTGCATGAGATACGACTAGCGCTAACCATTACGTCTACAACTGATTACCTACGATCAATCATTCCATCACTGCCAACAACATTCAGTCTGGGCAAGTACTACAAGTTGTATCGCCCCCTACACTAGAAGACGAGAGGCTCAAGGCGAGGCTGGCATAGGGAGGCTAAAGGCCAGGTATACCGCTGGAAGGTCCGGAAACGAGACTGGTGAAAGAAGGCTTTATGGCGAGGGTGGGGCAACAAGGCTGAAGTTCTGGAAACAAGGCTGAAATTCTGGAAACAAGGCTGAAATTCTGGAAACAAGGCTGAAATTCTGGAGACAAGGCTGAAGTTCTGGAAACAAGGCTGAAATTTTGTAAACAAGGCTGAAATTCTGGAAACAAGGCTGAAGTTCTGGAAACAAGGCTGAAATTCTGGAAACAAGGTTGAAGTTCTGGAAACAAAGCTGAAGTTCTGTAAACAAGGCTGAAATTCTGTAAACAAGGCTGAAATTCTGTAAACAAGGCAAAAGGTTCTGGAAACGTCACAACGGCTGAAATTCTGTGAACAAGGCTGAAGTTCTGTGAACAAGGCTGAAGTTCTGGAAAAAAAAGGCTGAAATTCTGGAAACAAGGCTGAAGTTCTGGAGACAAGGCTGAAATTCTGGAGACAAGGCTGAAATTCTGGAGACAAGGCTGAAGTTCTGGAAAAAAGGCTGAATTTCTGGAAAAAAGGCTGAAGTTCTGGAAACAATGCTGAAGTTCTGGAAACAAGGTTGAAGTTCTGGAAACAAGGCTGAAGTTCTGTAAACAAGGCTGAAATTCTGTAAACAAGGCTGAAGTTCTGGAAACGGCTGAAATTCTGTGAACAAGGCTGAAGTTCTGGAAACAAGGCTGAAGCTCTGGAGACAAGCCTGAAGTTCTGGAAACAAGGCTGAAATTCTGGAAACAAGGTTGAAGTTCTGGAAACAAGGCTGAAGTTCTGGAAACAAGGCTGAAGTTCTGGAAACAAGGCTGAAGTTCTGGAAACAAGGCTGAAGTTCCGGAAACGGCTGATACTGGAAACAAGGCTGAAAGTTCTGGAAACGGCTGAAATTCTGTGAACAAGGCTGAAGTTCTGGAAACAAGGCTGAAGTTCTGGAAACAAGGCTGAAGTTCTGGAAACAATGCTGAAGTTCTGGAAACAAGGCTGAAGTTCTGGAGACAAGGCTGAAGTTCTGGAAACAAGGCTGAAATTCTGGAAACAAGGCTGAAATTCTGGAAACAAGGCTAAAGTTCTGTAAACAAGGCTGAAATTCTGTAAACAAGGCTGAAGTTCTGGAAACGGCTGAAGTTCTGGAAACGGCTGAAGTTCTGGAAACGGCTGAAATTCTGTGAACAAGGCTGAAGTTCTGGAAACAAGGCTGAAGCTCTGGAAACAAGGCTGAAGTTCTGGAAACAAGGCTGAAATTCTGGAAACACGTTGAAGTTCTGGAAACAAGGCTGAAGTTCTGGAAACAAGGCTGAAGTTCTGGAAACAAGGCTGAAGTTCTGGAAACAAGGCTGAAATTCTGGAAACAAGGCTGAAGTTCTGGAAACGGCTGAATTTCTGGAAACAAGGCTGAAGTTCTGGAAACGGCTGAAATTCTGTGAACAAGGCTGAAGTTCTGGAAACAATGCTGAAGTTCTGGAAACAAGGCTGAAGTTCTGGAGACAAGGCTGAAGTTCTGGAAACAATGCTGAAATTCTGGAAACAAGGCTGAAGTTCTGGAAACAAGGCTGAAGTTCTGGAAACAAGGTTGAAGTTCTGGAAACAAGGCTGAAGTTCTGGAAACAAGGCTGAAGTTCTGGAAACGGCTGAAATTCTGGAAACAAGGCTGAAGTTCTGGAAACGGCTGAAGTTCTGGAAACAAGGCTGAAGTTCTGGAAACAATGCTGAAGTTCTGGAAACGGCTGAAATTCTGGAAACAAGGCTGAAGTTCTGGAGACAAGGCTGAAGTTCTGGAGACAAGGCTGGTGCGAGGAGGCTTGATGGCAAGGTGGGCACAGCAGGGCTGGAGACCAGAGGTGGCGATGGCCTGATGGTATGGGTTGATCTGGCTGTGAGCTGGTTGGTGTGGTACTGGTATCTACCAGTTCTGGGGAACGTGGGACTGTAGAGTGCATGACTCTGCTCTCCTCCTCTCTGAGCGTTGCTCTCGGGTACGTCTGGGTTTCACTCTGAAGTCCCGGTGCTGGTTCTGATGTTGACTGTGTGTTTGTGGGTGTTTTATTTAAAACAATCTGCTCGTTTCCTTCATCTGTTTACGAGAGAACATAGAAAACAATCTCAGATGGAAACGGTTTGAGTTCAGAGAGAGAGAGAAAGAGAGAGAAAGAGGAGAGAGAAAGAAAGAGAGAGAAAGAGGAGAGAGAGAGAAAGAAGATGAAAGAGGAGAGAGAGAGAGAGAAGAGAGAGAGAGAGAGAGAGAGAGGAGAGAGAGAGAGAGAGAGAAAGAGGAGAGAGAGAGAGAGGGGAAGAGAAACGGGAGAGAGAGAGAGAGACAGAGAAAGGAGAGAGAGAGAGAGGAGAGAGAGAAAGAGAGAGACAGAGTGAGAGGAGAGAGAGAGAGGAAGAGAACAGGGAGAGAGAGAGACAAAGAGAAAAGAAAGAGAAAAGAGAAAAAGGGAAAGGGAGAGAGAGACAGAGAGAGAGAGAGAGAGAGAGAAAGTGAGAGACAGAGTGAGAGAGAGAGAGGAAGAGAGAGAGAAAGGAGAGCTGCAGGAGAATGTCACCCTCTATCGCTCCATCTACTAACACATTGTCATACACTTTTTCTCTCTCTCTCTCTCTGTCACACACACACACACACACACACATTCACTCATTCACACACACAATACATCACACACACACACCCACACACAACACACTACACACACACACACACACACTCCAGTAAGGTCAAATCCAAATGCTTCAACACAAACGACCCTGCACTGACTCTTTAAACACACATCACACACACACACACAAGTACACCCTACACCACACACACACACACACAGTAACACCTACACACACACACACACACGACACACACGTAATAGCACACACAGTACAACCTAACACACCACACACAGTAACACCCTACCACACACACACACCACCACACACACACACACACACACACACACACACACACACACGTATACACACACAGTACACCTACACACACACACACACACACACACATATACACACACAGTACACCTACACACACACACACACACACACACACACACACACACGTATACACACACAGTACACCTATACACACACACACAGTACACCTACACACACACACACACACACACACACACACACACACACACACACACACGTATTTAAAAAAAAAACACCAAAAACCCCCACAGTAACACCTACACACACACACACACACACACACACACGTATACACACACAGTACACCTATACACACACACACACACACACACAGTACACCTACACACTCCCCCTGAGAAAAGCTGATGTTTGGAGAAGTTTCTTCAGCAGAGCTGCTGTTATGCAGCTTGTGTGTGTGTATATTTGTGTGTTTCTGTGTATGTGTGTGTGTGTGTGTGTGTATATTTGTGTGTGTCTGTGTATGTGTGTGTATGTGTGTATGTGTGTGTGTTATATAAGAGTGTGTCTGTGTATGTGTGTGTATGTGTGTATGTGTGTGTGTATATTTGTTTGTGTCTGTGTATGTGTGTGTGTGTGAGTGTGAGTATGTATGTGTGTGTGTCTGTGTATGTGTGTGTGTACTATATGTGTGTGTTTGACTATGTGTGTGGGTATTGTGTGTGTGTACTGTATGTATGTGTTTGTATAAGTATATTTGTGTGTGTCTGACTATGTGTGTTTTGTGTGTGTGAGTGTTGGTGTGTCATTGTTTGTGTGTGTATATGTATGTGTATGTGTTGTATGTAAATATATATTATATGTTGTATATAATGTATGTTTGAGGTGTGAGAAATTTGGTGTGTTTGTGTATGTGTTTGTATATATATGTATGTATATGTTGTAAGTATGTGTTGAATGTATGTTTTTATGCTGTATGTGTGTGTATATGTTTGTGTGTGTATATATATGTATGTGTGTGTGTGTGTGTATATATATGTATGTATATGTGTATATTTGTAGGGGTGAGTGTGTATATATATGTATGTATATGTGTATATTGTAGGGGTGTGTGTGTGTTTGTATATATATGTATTTATATGTGTGTATTTGTAGGGGTGTGTGTGTGTTTGTATATATATGTATGTATATGTGTGTATTTGTAGGGGTGTGTGTGTGTGTTTGTATATATATGTATGTATATGTGTGTATTTGTAGGGGTGTGTGTGTGTGTTTGTATATATATATATATATATATATATGTATGTATATGTGTGTATTTGTAGGTGTGTGTGTGTGATTTGTGTTGGGTCTGTCGTTGTTTTGTGTGTATATATATATGTTTGTGTGTGTGATTGTATGTGTGAAGTGTGAGTGTGATATGGTGTGTGAGTGTGTGGTGGTCGTGATATGTGGTGTGTGTGGGAGTGTATGTGTGAGTGTGTGTAGTGTGAGTGTGTGTGTATGTATGTATTGTGGTGAGTGTGTGGGTGTGTGAGTGTATTGTGAGTGTGTGTGTATATGTGTGTGTGTGTTATGTAGTGTGGTGTGAGTGTATGGTTGAGTCGTGTGTGTGTATGTGTGTGTGTGCATATGTGTGTGTGTGTGAGTGTATGTGTGAGTGTGTGTGTATGTGTGTGCATATATGTGTGTGTGTGCATATATGTGTGTGTGTATGTGTGTGTGTGTATGTGTGTATATGTGTGTGTGTATATGTGTGTATATGTGTGTGAGTGTGTGTGTGTGTATGTGTGTTGTTGTGTGTGTGTATGTGTGTGTGTGTGAGTGTGTGTGTGTGTATGTGTGTATGTGTGTGTATATATATGTGTGTATTTGTGTGTGTTTGTGTATGTGTGTGTGTGTATGTGTGTGTGTGTGTTTGTGTATATGTGTGTGTATGTGTTTGTGTATGTATGTATGTATGTATGTGTGTGTATGTATGTGTGTGTATGTGTTTGTGTATGTATGTGTGTGTATATATGTGTGTGTGTGTTTGTGTATCTGTGTGAGTGTGTGTGTGTG
Source organism: Megaleporinus macrocephalus (assembly GCA_021613375.1). Lineage (NCBI taxonomy): Eukaryota > Metazoa > Chordata > Actinopteri > Characiformes > Anostomidae > Megaleporinus > Megaleporinus macrocephalus. The sequence goes on from CM038726.1 coordinate 1,441,045, forward strand.
TGAGTGTGTGTGTATATGTGTGTGTGTGGTTTGTAGTGTGTGTGTAATATTTGTGTGTATGTCTGTGTGTTTTGTGTTCTGTGTGTATGTGAGTGTGTGTATGTATGTGTGGTTGTTAATATGTTGTGGTGTAAGATGTTTGTGTTATTTGTTGTATATGTTTGGTGTATGTGTTGTGTATATGTGTGTGTGTGTGAGTGTGTGTATGTATGTGTGTGTGTATGTGTGTGTATGTGTGAGTGTGTGTATCTATGTGTGTGTATATGTTTGTGTGTTTGTGTATGTGTGTGTATGTGTGTGTGTGTATGTGTGTGAGTGTATGTGTAAGTATGTGTGAGTGTGTGTGAGTGTATATGTGTCTGTGTAATGTGGGCGTGTAGTATTATAATGTTGTTTGTTTTGTGTATGTGTAAGTGTGAGTGTTGTGTATGTTTGTTGTGTGGAGTGTGTGTGTATGATGTATGTGTGAGTGGTGTTTGATGTGTGTGTTGTGTATGTACATGTGTTGTGAGTGTATGTGTAGTGTTGGTGTGTGTATATGTTGCATATATGTGGTGTTGTGGGGGGGGTTAAAAAAATATATGTGTGTGTGTATAGTGTGTGTGTGTAGGTGTGTATATGTGTGTGTGTAATGTGTGTGAGTGTGTGTGTGTGTTTGTGTGGATGTGGGTGTGGTGTGTGTGTATTGGTTTGTGTGTGTGTGTGTGTGAGGTTGAGGGGTGTGTGTATGTTGTATTGTTGTAGTATATGTATTGTTGGGGGGTGTTTTGGGTTTGGGTTGAGGGGGGGGGTGGGTGTGTTGGGGTGGGTTTGTGTTTGGTAGGGAGGTATGGAGGTGTGTGTTTATGTTGTTGTAGTGTTTTTGTGTATGTATGGGTGTTTATTTATGGTGTGTGTGTGTGTGTGTGTGTGTGTGTGTGTGTGTTGATGTGTGTGTGTGTGAGTGGTTGTTATATGTTTGTGTGTATATGTTGTTGTGTGTGAGTGGGGTGTAAGGTTTGTGTGTATGTATGTGTGTTTTTGTTGTATGGTGTGTATTGTGATGTTGTTAGGATGTGTGTGTATATATATGTGTGGGTATATGTTTGTGGTATGTTTGGGTTTTGTTGGTGTTTGGGTTGGGTGATGGTGGGGTTGTTGTGGTGGTGGTTGGTGTATTGTATTTGGGGTTTTGTGGGTTGGTTGAGTTGTTTATTTTTGGTTGAGGTGGTGGGGGGTGGTTTGTGGGGAGGGGGTGTGTGTATGTGTGTTAGTGATTTGAGTATGTTGAGTGTTAGTGTAGTTATTTATGTGTGAGTAGGTGTGTGGTTTTATTTGTGTATATTGTGTTGTGGGTTGTGAGTGTTGGGGTGTGTGTGAATATGTGTGTTGTGTGTGTATGTGTGTGTGTGTTTGGGGGTTGTGTTGTGTTTAAAGTTTGTCTTCGTTGTATTGTTGTGTTTTTTTTGTTTGTTTGTATTTGGAGCAGCGGTCACGCGCAGGACACACTGTTCCTTTAAGAGCTGAACTAGGTCGGCGGTCGGCTCGGCGTCGCTGTGTCTGCGAGGCGAGTGATCTGATTGGTTGTGACGTGCAGGGCAAGTGATCTGATTGGTGCTGATGTGCTGGGAGCTGATCTGATTGGTGCTGATGAGGTCTGTTTCACAGGACACGGCTCTGGTGGGGCCATGCGTGTCAGAGAGCATCGTTTCCACGCCGACGCACCACAAAGACACACACACACACACACACTCATTTACTCAGTGACTGACCAACACAGCACACTCTCACACACACACACACACACACACACACACACATACACACACACACATACACACACACACACACACACACACACACACACAAAAAAAGAAACTGAATAAAAGACCAAAGAGAGAAGAAACAGAGAGAGAGAGACAGAGAGCAGAGAGAGAGATTGAGAGAGAGAGAGAAAATAGAGAGAGAGAGAGAGAGAGAGATTGAAGAAACCAAGAGAGAGAGGAAAACAGAGAGAGAGAGAGATAGAGAGAACAGAGAGAGAGAAACAAGAGAGAGAGAGAATAGAGAAGAGAAATAAGAGAGAGAGAGAGAGAGATAGAGAGAAACAGAGAGAGAGAGAACAGAGAGAGAGAATAGAGAAGAGAGAGAGAAACAGAGATAGAGAGAGGAAACAGAGAGAGAGAAACAGAGAGAGAGAGAGTAACAGGAAGAAGAGAGAGAGAGAGAGAAACAAGAGTGAAGAAAAGTGAGACGAAAGACAAAACAAAGAAGTGCCCCCTACAGACCCCCTCTGTACAAACCACTCACTCACTACTGTCTCCCTCTCCCATAGCGCCCCCTACAGACCCCCCTGAACAAAACACGTCACTCCACTAACTTTGTCACTTCCATAGCGCGCCCCTACAGACCCCCTCTGTACAAACACACTCACTCACTACTGTCTCTCCCATAGCGCCCCCTACAGACCCCCTCTGTACAAAACACTCACTCACTACTGTCTCTCCCATAGCGCCCCTACAGGAACCCCCTCTGGTACAAACACACACTCAACCACTGTCACTCCCATCATGGCGCCCTCCTACAGACCCCCTCTGAACAAAACACACACCACTCACTCACTACTGTCTCTCCCTTTGCGCCCCACAGACCCCCTCTGTCAAACACACTCACTACTGGTCCCTCCCCATACGCCCCCTACAGAACCCCTCTGTACAAAACACACTCACGTCACTACTGTCTCTCCCTAGCGCCCCTACAGACCCCCTCTGTACAAACACACTCCCCCCAACTCCTCACTCAACATACTGTCTCTCCCCTAGCGCCCCCGTACAGACCCCCTCAGTACAGAACACACTCACACCCATCTACTGTCTCTCCCCATATCGCCCCCTACATAAACCCCCTTGTACAGAACACAACTCACTACTGTCTCTCCCATAAGCGCCCCCTACAGACCCCCTCTGTACAAACACACTCACTCACTACTGTCTCTCCCATAGCGCCCCCTACAGACCCCCTCTCCACAGAATTCAGTGATAATTCAGCTAAGGGGGTCTCAATCAGTTGGATGACAGTCAGATGGTCAACCTGCAACATACACTAGGGGGCAGTGAGCGCACTTGCCCAGAGCAGTGAACGGCCCTATCCACAGCTCCCACCGCTCCGGGCAAGTGTGCTCACTGCCCCCTATTGTATGTTGGGGGGTTGCTGTCTTACTCAAGGGCACTTCAGTCCTGTCTTCTCAGAGGATCAAACTAGTGACCTTCTGAAGCCACTGGCTGGTTCCTCAACCTCCAGCTCATGACTGCCCCCAGCAACTTGGCCGAAACCCACACACGAACTGGGGCTGCCATGGCGGTGACCCACTGCGCCACCATCGGAAGACCACTGAAGTAATGGTATGTAGCCAAAACGTATCTTCATGGCTTAAAGGAGAAATGTGATGTCCACCATAAGAGCCCACTGTGAAACATGGTGGTGGCAGTATCACAGTTTGGGGCTGTTTTGCTGCAGCTGGACCCCAAAAGCATGCCATCATTTGATGATGGTGGTCCTGCAGAAAGACAGTTAGTCTACAAGGGATGGTTAAAGAATGCACGAAGGCCCACCAACAGGGTTGAAGCAGTTCTCTTAGAAGGAACATGCTGAGATTCCTCCAAGTCAATGCTCAAGGCTGATCCACAGCTGTACTCTGGTTGGTAGATCCTGTCCTGGCCCTGGAGACCTACCACCCTACAGAGCTTAGGTCCAACCCCAGTCTGTCACAGCTAATCCAGGTAACAAAGACCTTTCCAAGTGCCTCTGAACAGTAGAACCAGGTGTGATAGACCAGGAAGGTACATCTCCAGGACCAGGATTGAGGCCCCATGTTTCGTAGGCTAGACATCGTCAGGTAGCTAAAGTAACAGTCAGTAACAGTGGCTACATCACCAGTAGGTACTAGTAAGTTGGGTTTGGAGGGTCGATGCAAGTTGATACCACATCACTGCTACAGGTCCTCAGTCGTCCAGAGCTTCCGTGATCAGACACCTAACCAGCCAACCACCATCTGCGGTGGTGACAGAGTTAGATCGCAGTTAAACGTAGGTTTAAATAATACATGCCGGATTTGAGGTCAGGTTTAATTTCAGATGAACTGTAACGCTAGACAGTCTGGCCTGCTTCATGTAGCCGTGGTTATTTTGAAGCTGTGACCTCAAACACGCAAAGCCTAAAGGTTTACTCTGTCCTCCCATGTGATGTCTAGTGTGTCTGATCTATAAACCCAGTGACAGAGTGAGTTCAGGCACACGCTCAAGTGTATGACACTCACTTACATCATAGACTGAACCAAAGCGTCGGTGTCGCTTCCTTTAAATAAGCCAGAGAGAGAGAGAGACAGAGAGAGAGACAGAGAGAGAGAGAGAGACAGAGAGAGAGAGAGAGAGAGAGAGAGAGAGAGAGAGAAATCAGTAACAGCTCAACCCTAAGCTTACCAAATTACGCAATCAATAATACTACTGGTAATGCTATTGATCAACTGTGGAGATAATGAGGCCTCCAGACTGTAGTACACTACAGGAAGCGTAGGGGGCGACGGTGGTTCTGACAGACTGAATACACACTACAGAAGCGTCAGGGGGCGACGTGGTTCTGACAGACTGTAAAACTACTACAGGAAGCGTAGGGGGCGACGGTGGTTCAGACGAGACTGAATACGCTACAGGAAGCGTAGGGGCGACGGTGGTGCTGACAGACTGTAATACACTACAGAAGCGGTAGGGGGCGACGGTGGTTCTGACGAGACTGTAATACGAGGTACAGAAGCGAGGGGGCGA
>CM038726.1:1448343-1490843 GCA_021613375.1 Megaleporinus macrocephalus
GAGAGAGAGAAGAGAAAGAGAGAGAAAGAAGATACAGAGAGAGAGAGAGAGAGAGAAGAGAAGAGAGAGAGAGGAAAGAGAGAGAGACAGAGAGAGAGAGAGAGAAGAGAGAGAGAGAGAGATACAGAGAGAGAGAGAGAGAGAGAGAGAGAGAGAGAGAGAGAAGCGGAGGAAGAGTGGAATGTGTGAGTATGTAATCAGATCATGGTTGGTTGTCTCTTTTCTCGCTGAGCAGCCGGTGATGAGCTGATTAACGAGGATTTTAATTATTTACCAAAACAAGGTGCCCTTTATGTCATTCACACACACAATCTGTTGTACACACACACACACACATGCACACACAGCCTGGCACACACACACACATACGCCGGTGCCCAGCGGAGAGCGGGCAGAGCGAGGCATGCTGTGGCGTCTGTAAGTGTTGGTGCCCGCTGAGCTGACCTCTCTTGACCAGGTGCCCACATGGGGTTTATACTCCACTGCACACTATTGCTCAGATACTCCATTACTTTAGTATCAGTACAGATACTCCATTACTTCAGTACAAGTACAGACCCACCATACCTTCAGTACGAGTACTCCATTGTTTCAGAGCAAGTACAGATTCTGCATTGATTTAGTACAGGTACTCCATTACTTCAGTACCATACAAACTACCCTCTCATAGCCATTCCATTTAGTAACAGTACAATATTCCATTACTTCATACATTAATAGATACTTCTTTCCTTTAGTACCATAACTAGATATTCCATTACTCAGTATCATATACTACTTCACTTACTTTAGTACCAGTACAGATATTCCATTACTTCAGTACAAGTACAGATCCTGCATACCTTCAGTACGAGTACCCCATTGTTTCAGAGCAAGTACAGATTCTGCATTGATTTAGTACAAGTACAGGTACTACATTACTTCAGTACCAGTACAGATCCTGCATTACCTTAGTACAAGTACAGGTACTCCATTATTTCAGTACCAGTACAGATCCTGCATTACTTTAGTACCAGTACAGATCCTCAGCTATTTCAGTACCAGTACAGATCTTTCATTACTTGAGTACAAGTGCAGATCCTGCATTACTTTAGTACAAGTACAGGTACTCCATTATTTCAGTACCAGTACAGATCCTGCATTACTTTAGTACCAGAACAGATCCTCAGTTATTTCAGTACCAGTACAGATCTTTCATTACTTTAGTACAAGTACAGATCCTTCATACCTTCAGTACCAGTCCAGGTACACCTTTCCTTCAGTACCAGTACAACTCCGCCATTCCTTTAGTACCAGTACAGATATTCCATTACTTCAGTATCAGTATAGATACTTCATTCCTTTAGTACCAGTACAGATATTCCATTACTTCAGTATCAGTATAGATACTTCATTCCTTTAGTACCAGTACAGATACTCCATTACTTTAGTATCAGTATAGATACTTCATTCCTTTAGTACCAGTACAGATATTCCATTACTTCAGTAATCAGTATAAGATACTTCATTCCATTATTACCATACCGATATCCATAACATCAGTATCAGGATAGATAATTCATTCTTAAGTACCAGTACAGATACTCCATTACTTTAGTATCAGTATAGATACTTCATTCCTTTAGTACCAGTACAGATATTCCATTACTTCAGTATCAGTATAGATACTTCATTCCTTTAGTACCAGTACAGATACTCCATTACTTCAGTACCACTACAGATACTCCATTACTTCAGTACCACTATAGATACTTTATTACTTCAGTACCACTATAGATACTTCATTACTTTAGTACCACTACAGATACTCCATTACTTCAGTACCAGTACAGATACTCCATTACTTCAGTACCACTATAGATACTCTATTACTTCAGCACCAGTACAGATACTCCATTACTTCAGTACCACTAAAAGAACCTCATAGCTTCAGTACCCACTATAGATACTATATTACTTTCAGTACCACTATAGATACTCAATTACTATCAGTACCAGTACAGATACTCATTACTTCTGTACCACTAAAGATACTCCATTACTTTCAGTACCATACAGATACTCCCATTACTTCATACCACTACAGATACTCCATTACTTCAGTACCACTACAGATATACTCCCATTACTTCATACCACTATAGAATACGCCATGACTTCCAGTACCACTATAGGATTACTCTACTTACGTTCAGGTACCAGTACAGATACTCCATTACTTCAGTACCACTATAGATACTCTATTACTTCAGTACCAATACAGATACTCCATTACTTCAGTACCACTATAGATACTCTATTACTTCAGTACCAGTACAGATACTCCATTACTTCAGTACCACTACAGATACTCCATTACTTCAGTACCACTATAGATACTTTATTACTTCAGTACCACTATAGATACTCCATTACTTCAGTACCACTACAGATACTCCATTACTTCATACCAGTAAAGAATACTCCATTACTTTAGTACCACTAACAGGATACTCCATACTTCATACCACTATAGATACTCTATTACTTCAGTACCATACAGATACTCCCATTACTCAGTAACCACTATAGATACTACTCATTACTTCATACACTAAGATACTCCATTACTTCAGTATCAGTATAGATACCCATTACTTCTGTACCACTATATATACTCATTAACTTCAGTACATACAGATACTCCGATTACTTCAGTAACCACTATAGAACCAATTACTCAGTACCATACAGATACTCCATTACTTCATACCAACTATAGATACTCTATTACTTCAGTACCACTACAGATACTCCATTACTTCAGTACCAGTACAGATACTCCATTACTTCAGTACCACTACAGATACTCCATTACTTCAGTACCACTATAGATACTCTATTACTTCAGTACCACTATAGATACTCTATTACTTCAGTACCAGTACAGATACTCCATTACTTCAGTACCACTATAGATACTCCATTACTTCAGTACCACTATAGATACTCCATTACTTCAGTACCAATACAGATACTCACCATTCTTCATACCAGTACAGATACTCCCATTACTTTCAGTAACCACTATAATACTTTTTTATTACTTCAGAAACGACTATAGATACATTATTACTTCAGTACCACTATATATACTCTATTACTTCAGTACCACTACAGATACATCCATACTTCAGTACCAGTACAGATACTCCATTACTTTAAGTACCCATCCCCCTACAGATACTCCATTACTTCAGTACCACTATAGATACTCTATTACTTCAGTACCAGTACAGATACTCCATTACTTCAGTACCACTATAGATACTCCATTACTTCAGTACCACTATAGATACTCCATTACTTCAGTATCAGTATAGATACTCCATTACTTCAGTACCACTACTACTAACCTAACACCTATATAAACTCTATAACTCTCAGTACCAGTACAGATACTCCAATACTTCAGTACTACAAATAGAACTCTACTTACTTCATACCAGTAAGAAATACACCAATTACTTCAGTACCACTATAATACTCCCATTACTTCATACCAGTACAGATACTCCATTACTAATCAGTACCACTATAGGATACTCTATTACTTCAGTACACTACAGATACTCCATTACTTTATACCACTACCAGATACTCATTTAACTTCAAGTACCACTATAATACTCTATTAACTCACATACCACTAACACACAACTCAAAAACACCTAAAAAAAAACATAGATACCTATTAAACTTCAGTACCAGTACAGACTACCCATTACTTCAGTACCAATATAGATAACTCTACTAACACCATTACAATCAGTAAACCACTATATGATACTTCCATTACTTCAGTATCAGTATTAGATACTCCATTACTTTCATACCCACTATATATACTCTATTACTTCAGTAACCCACTATAGAATACTTTAGTGGTACTTCATAACAATACCTAAAAAAAAAAAACAGAAAAACAAAACATTAATAATAAACATAAACAAATAAACCATACTACAATAGATACACTATTACTGTAACTTCAGGACCATACAGATCACTCATTACTTTTCAGTACCAATATAGATACTCCATACTTCAGCTAACCCACTAATAGATACTCCAATTTTAACTTCCTTCAGTATCAGTAAATATACTCCCCATTACTTCAGTACCACTATAAATATAAATACTCTATTACATCAGTCCATAAAAATAACAAAAATACCCACCTCCTCCTCTCAAATCAAGATACTACCCATTACTTCAGTACCACATAGAAAACTCAATTTAATATAACTTACTTCAGTAACCACTAACAGATACTCGATTAAACACTTACTTCAGTACCCACTACTAAAAGATACAACCATTACTTCAGTTATCCAACTATAGAACTCTATTAAATCATTTCAGTACCAGTACAGATACTCCATTACCTCTACTTTACTACTATCCAGTACCCACTATAGATACACTATTACAACTTTACTCATACTTAACTCTTACAGTACCATTATTGATACTCTACATAACTTTACTCACTAACTTTCCAGTACCATACAGATACTCCATTGACTTTCATAATCAGTCAGTAAAAGAAAACGCTACTCCATTAACATCATTATCATTATAGATACTCTAATTACCTTCAGATTATAAAAACCCCCCGCCAAACCACCCCCCCCCCCTACATTTTTAACTCGTCAATACCCTAAACCCTTCGCAGCCCCCCCTTGAGTACAGATACGCAACAAATTGTTCATGTGAACTTCAAAACCAGGCTGAAGTTCCTCTATCCTCCAGATTCGTCATTCTAATCGATCCACCTTAAAAAAACACACTGCAGCTGCTCCTCTGCAAAGGAGCTACCTACAACTCCAGAATGGAACCCACAGCACCGTTTAAAGGTGGACGGAGGAATTCCCAAAACCAGCTGCTGAACTTCCAACATCTTTTAAACAGAATCCTGAACAAACTTTAAAAACCATCTCTTCTGCCATCTGTACGTTTCCACTCCGGACAGTTTTCTCATCTCCCACACACCTCTGGACACCATGGAGCAGCTTCAGCTCAGCGGTTCAACACTGAAGAGACTGAAGAGACCCCAGAGAAGCAAACGAAGAGCAGCTCAACCTTTATTAGCAAAAACACAACCTCCAACAGTGACTTGGGAAGTACATCCATGCTGTGTGAGTGGATCACTGTGTGCTGGTTGAAGCAGATCATCTTCAACTGAAAGTTCCACAGAGACACCTTTCATCTACTTTGTGTTTGATGTCCAGACTGACCTCTAACAGTGCCGGACTGATCTGAGGTCAGATATTTAAATATGTGTGATTACAGTACAGAGGATTTATGACCGCGGCCTTTAATGCATACACATCACATCCGATCAGCGGTCTGATCTGTGATCTGTAGGGAGGCGGAGACGTGTAGTAATACAGGAGGAAGCTCGTTAAAGGCCGTGTCTGATACGGGATCTTGGAGGCCGAAAAATGACTGGAACAAAAGTGGATACTTACCCCGCGGACATCTGATCCCATAATTGAATGAGCTGCAGAAGCTTCAGGAGATCTGTGTTATCTGATCTGTGGAGCTTTAGAGGAGACTGACCATCAATCAATACCCACCATCCGGAGATACATGGAGAACAATTAACTCACAGAGAGAGAGAGAGAGAGAGAGAGAGAGAGGAGAGAGAGAGAGAGGAGAGAGGGAGAAGATAGAGAGGAGATACCAAGTGAGATTACAGAGAGAGATACAGAGAGAGAATACCAGAGAGAGAGAGAGAATACAGAGAGAGATACAGAGAGAGATACAGGAAGGGAGAGATAGAGAGAGAGATACAGAGAGATATACAGAGAGAGATAACAGAGAGAGAGATACAGCAAAGATAATACAGGAGAGCGATACAGAGAGAAATTAACCCAGAGGATACAGAGAGAGATACACAGAGAACAAAGAGAAACAGAGAAGGATAACAGAGAGATACAGAGAAAGAGATACCAGAGAGAATACAAGATACAGAGAGAGAGTAACAGAGAGAGAGATACAGAAGAGAGAGAGAGAGATAACAGAAAGAGAGAGATACAGAGAGAGAAACAGAGAGAGATACAGAGAGAGATACATAGAAGAGAGATACAGAGAGAGATACAGAGATACAGAGAGAGAACAGAGAGAGAAAACAGAGAGAGATAACAGAGAGATACAGAGAGAGATACAGAGAGAGATACAGAGAGAGAGATACATAGAGAGAGATACAAGAGAGAGATACAGAGAGAGTTACAGAGAGAGAGAAGAAAGAAAGAGAGAGAGATAGAGAGAGATAGATAGGAGAGAGAGAGAGACAGATAGGAGAGAAGAGAGAGATTTAGATACGAGAGATAAGAGAGAGATACCGATAGAGATACAGAAGAGAGTCTACAGAGAGAGAGATTACAGAGAGATACAGAAGAGGATTACAAGGAGAGAGATACAGAGAGAGATCCAGAGAGATACAGAAGAGAGATACAGATAGATACAGAGAGAGATACAAGAGAGAGATACAAGAGAGATACAGAGAGAGAGATATACAGAGAGAGATACAGCAGAGAGAGAAGGAGAGATACAGAGAAGAGAGAGGAATACAGATAGAGAAGAGAGATCCAGTAGAAGATACAGAGAGAGAGGCTACATAAGAAAGATACAGAGAAGAGTTACAGAGATATACCGATAGAGATAACAGAGAGAGGAGATAAACAATAGAAGAGAAACAGAGACAGATACAGAGTATAGATCACAAGTTAGAGAAGAGATACAGAGGAGAGATACAGAGAATACAGAGAGAGATACATAGGGAATACAGATAGAGGATACAGAGAGGGAGCAACCCCATATCGGCGAAACCGAGAGCGTCGCTACCGCAAGAACGATACAGAGAGAGATACAGAGCGAAGATACAGATAGAGAGATAAGAGAGAGATACTAAGAGAGCTACAGAGAGAGATACAGATAGATACAGAGAGAGAGAGAGATACAGAGAGAGATACAGAGGGAGATACAGAGAGAGATACAGAGAGAGATACAGAGAGAGAAACAGAGAGATATAGAGAGAGAATACAGAGAGAGACACAGAGAGAGAGAAGCAGATAAGAGACAGATACAGAGAGAGAAACAAATAATAGAGAGAGAGAGATTACAAGAGAGCGAGATACATGGAGATGAGAAGAATACAGCGCTGCTAGCACCTCGCTGCGCACCCGTAGCTATAGGGGGACCTCCACACAACACGAGAGAAGATACAGAGATACAGAGAGAGGATACAGAATACAGAGAGAGATTACAGAGAGAGATACAGAGGAGAAAGATACAGATCGGCCTCACCTCGATCCATCTCGCGCACCATCTATCTCACCCGCTCGGAGAACCATCGCTACCGAAACCTCAGAGATCACCGTTTCTCTACCTCTCTCTAACCCTCGCTCGCAACCTCGCCCCACCATCGTTCTCTCACCCTCTTCTCACCCGCTATCTACTCACCCGCGAGCTCAACCCTCTCTCGCCACCCTCTCTCAACCCCCTCTCTCCCTCTCTCCCCTCTCTCTTTCTATTTCACCCTCTTTTTTTTTGTGTTTTTTTTTTTTCTTCTCACCCTCTCACCATGCTCTCTCACCCGCTCTCTTCCTACCCTTCTCTCTCACCCTCTACTTTCTCACCCTCTCCCTCTACTCTCTTCTTCCCCCTCATCTATCACTCTCTCCTTCTCAGCCTTCTCCGTCCAACTCTTTCTTGTGCTTATCACACCCCTCTCTCTTGGGGGGCCCATCCGTGCGAGGCGGCGTGTCCTCTTCTTCTCTCCCTTCTCTTTCTCTTCCCTCTCTCTCGTTCTTCACCCTCTGCTCACTCCTCTCCCTCTCTCTCTCCCCTACTCTCTTTCTCCAAAATCATGCTTCTTCTTTCTCTTCTCTTTCTCTCTTTGTCCTTCACCTCTCATTCTCCTCTCTCACTCCTCTTCTCTCTCCTTCTCCCTTTTTCTCGTCTCTCTCCTCTACCCTCAAATATCATCTCCAAGATCATTCCCTCCCTCTACCCACCCCTCTCTCTCTCCCTACCACTCTCTCTCTACATCATCTCTTATCTCTCATCTTCTTCTTCCTCCCTCCCCTCTTCCCTTTCTTTTCCTCCTCTCTTATCCATCCCCCCCTTTCTTCCCCCCTCTTTTTTATTACTCAACTCCCTCATTCTCTCTTCCTCTTAGGAAAGCAACCCACCTCCCTCACCCCACTCTATCATCGCCAAGAGCTCATTTCAGCTCCCCATCAGTCCCTGCACTCTCTTGCATCCACCCCTCAATACCCAGCCGCGTCAAGGGAATAACTTGTATCTTATGGCAAGAGAAAAAAATTAAAACGTCGATAATCAAAACCGCCACGAGGCGGGATGCGTAGAAAGATAAAACTCGAGAGAGGGAAAGCATAGTTGACTTGCAAGGGTACGCTCTCATGTTCGCACCCTCCCCCCCTAGTCAAAACGCTGCTGTTGCCTCACTCACTCCAGCCCCTCGGTCTCTCCCCCCTATGTACTCTCTCTAACCACCTTTCGTATCGCTCTCCCCCCTCTCACTCTCTTTCTTTTTCTTTGCTTCTTGGTTTTCTTCTTCTCTCTCTTAACCACTCTATCTCTCTTCTCTTTCAACACTCTTACTTCTCTCTTATGCCAACTCCTCGCCCCCCACGTCAGACTCCATAAAACAACCCCAGTCCCCACAAACGGACACTGATATCTAGCACAAGTCAGGAACACGTGCTCCGCATAGGATTTGACAAGTCAGGACCTCAAAACCAACATTCATCCGAAAGAGATTGACCATGCTCAAGTAACACAGTCTCCGATAAGATTGACAAGTTAGGGAACAAAAACAGTCCTCCTATAGAATTGACAAGTCAGGAACACAGTCTCTGATAGATTGACAAGTTAGGAACGCAGTCTCCGATAGATTGACAAGTCAGGAACACAGTCTCTGATAGATTGACAAGTTAGGAACACAGTCTCCGATAGATTGACAAGTCAGGAACACAGTCTCTGATAGATTGACAAGTTAGGAACACAGTCTCTGATAGATTGACAAGTCAGGAACACAGTCTCCGATAGATTGACAAGTTAGGAACACAGTCTCTGATAGATTGACAAGTTAGGAACACAGTCTCCGATAGATTGACAAGTCAGGAACACAGTCTCTGATAGATTGACAAGTCAGGAACACAGTCTCTGATAGATTGACAAGTTAGGAACACAGTCTCCGATAGATTGACAAGTCAGGAACACAGTCTCTGATAGATTGACAAGTCAGGAACACAGTCTCTGACAGATTGACAAGTCAGGAACACAGTCTCCGATAGATTGACAAGTCAGAAACACAGTCTCTGATAGATTGACAAGTCAGAAACACAGTCTCCGATAGATTGACAGGTCAGGAACACAGTCTCCGATAGATTGACAAGTCAGGAACACAGTCTCCGATAGATTGACAAGTCAGGAACACAGTCTCCGACAGATTGACAAGTCAGGAACACAGTCTCCGACAGATTGACAAGTCAGAAACACAGTCTCTGATAGATTGACAAGTCAGAAACACAGTCTCTGATAGATTGACAAGTCAGGAACACAGTCTCCGATAGATTGACAAGTCAGGAACACAGTCTCTGATAGATTGACAAGTCAGGAACACAGTCTCCGATAGATTGACAAGTCAGGAACACAGTCTCTGATAGATTGACAAGTCAGGAACACAGTCTCTGACAGATTGACAGGTCAGGAACACAGTCTCTGATAGATTGACAAGTCAGGAACACAGTCTCTGATAGATTGACAAGTCAGGAACACAGCCTCTGATAGATTGACAAGTCAGGAACACAGTCTCCGATAGATTGACAAGTCAGGAACACAGTCTCTGATAGATTGACAAGTCAGGAACACAGTCTCCGATAGATTGACAAGTCGGGAACACAGTCTCTGATAGATTGACAAGTCAGAAACACAGTCTCCGATAGATTGACAAGTCAGGAACACAGTCTCTGATAGATTGACAAGTCAGAAACACAGTCTCCGATAGATTGACAAGTCAGGAACACAGTCTCCGATAGATTGACAAGTCAGGAACACAGTCTCCGACAGATTGACAAGTCAGGAACACAGTCTCCGACAGATTGACAAGTCAGGAACACAGTCTCCGATAGATTGACAAGTCGGGAACACAGTCTCTGATAGATTGACAAGTCGGGAATACAGTCTCTATTTGGTCTGCAGGTCAGGAACACAGTCTCTGATAGGTCTGCAGGTCAGGAACACAGTCTCTGATAGATTGACAAGTCAGGAACACAGTCTCTGATAGGTCTGCATGTCAGGAACACAGTCTCTGATAGATTGACAAGCCAGGTACACAGTCTCTGACAGGTCTGCATGTCAGGAATACAGTCTCTGATAGGTCTGCAGGTCAGGAACACAGTCTCTGATAGGTCTGCAGGTCAGGAACACAGTCTCTGATAGGTCTGCAGGTCAGGAACACAGTCTCTGACAGGTCTGCATGTCAGGAATACAGTCTCTGATAGATTGACAAGTCAGGAACACAGTGTCTGATAGATTGACAAGTCAGGAACACAGTCTCTGATAGATTGACAAGTCAGGAACACAGTCTCTGATAGATTGACAAGTCAGAAACACAGTCTCTGATAGATTGACAAGTCAGGAACACAGTCTCTGATAGATTGACAAGTCAGGAACACAGTCTCTGACAGGTCTGCAGGTCAGGAACACAGTCTCTGATAGGTCTGCAGGTCAGGAACACAGTCTCTGACAGGTCTGCATGTCAGGAATACAGTCTCTGATAGATTGACAAGTCAGGAACACAGTCTCTGATAGATTGACAAGTCAGGAACACAGTCTCTGATAGATTGACAAGTCAGGAACACAGTCTCTGATAGATTGACAAGTCAGAAACACAGTCTCTGATAGATTGACAAGTCAGGAACACAGTCTCTGATAGATTGACAAGTCAGGAACACAGTCTCTGACAGATTGACAAGTTAGGAACACAGTCTCTGACAGGTCTGCAGGTCAGGAACATAATGTCTGATCAGTCAGTAAGTCTTAGTCTTTTTGTGCTAAAGTACAGAACTGAACATTTTTATCTTTAATCTTTTTTTATTCAATTAATAAATAAATATATTAGATTAATCTTCATTTGTTTATTCTAATTTTTAATTGTTGTGTTTGTTTAGGATTTCACAGTTTTATTGTCCTGGATGTTATAAGAAATTGCTACATAAATTATGTTAATATTTGCTATTATTATTATTATTATTATTATTATTATTATTATTATTATTATATGAATTGGATAAAGTGGGCTCTGTGTTAAGCAGGGGAGACTCTGATTGTACACGCTTGCCAACTTCTTTATCTGCATTTGAGGCACTAAGAGTGAAATCTGGAGCGCGGTAACCCGCCGGGCGCCTGTTCTCCGGGTGCCAGCTCTGAGACGGGCGTGTGCCAGCCTGCACAGTGGGCGCGCTCGCCGGCCTCAAATCGCCCAGCGTGGCATCATCACGCTGATGAGGCTGCACCAGGATCTGACCGTGCAGCGTGACGGGCTCGTCGTCATGAAAGGTCACGCCATGTGACACGTCGACTGCAGCCCTGAACAGAACCCAGCAGTGTGACGCAGGTACCAGTCTGTTTACAGCGTCCCTCACTCACGCACAGTCTCTGACGCTATTAGTCTCTAATCAGCCTCAGCGGGCGTTATTATTAGTGCTAATATTAACAAAGACACGCCCACTTTATCACCTCGCCGTGAGGTCAGAGCTCAAACCGCTCAGGTGTTTAAATCACGTACAGACCTTTCAGTCAGCGGGGGGACAGAGAGGGGACAGAGAGGGGACAGAGAGACGGACAGAGAGACGGACAGAGATAGATATATAGAGAGGAGAAAGAGCATAGATAGATAGATAGATAGATAGATAGATAGATAGATAGATAGACAGATAGATAGATAGATGTAAAGGAATAGACAGAAGACTCACTGACTGCATCTCTCTTATACCACAGTCTCAATACACACTACACACTCAATACACACTACACACATTTAAAACACACTACACACTAAATACACACTACACACTTAATACACACTACACACATTTAATATACAATACACATTCAATACACACTACACACATTTAATACACAATACACATTCAATACACACTACTCACATTTAATACACACTACACACTTAATACACACTACACACTTAATACACACTACACACATTTAATAAACACTACACACTCAATACACACTACACACATTTAATACACATTACACATTCAATACACACTACACACATTTAATACACACTACACACTTAATACACACTACACATTCAATACACACTACACACATTTAAAACACACTACACACTCAATACACACCACACATATTTAAAGCACACTACACATATGTAATACACACCACACACATTTAAAATACACTACACACTCAATACACACTACACACATTTAATACACACTACACACTCAATACACACTACACACATTTAAAACACACTACACACATTTAAAACACACTACACACAATACACACTTCACACATTTAATACATATTACACACATTTAATACACACTACACACACTCAATACACACTACACACTCAATACACACTACACACATTTAGTACATATTACACACAATACACACTTCACACATTTAATACACACTACACACTCAAACACACACACACTCATTTACACACATACACATATAGACATATATACATACACAAACACACACATACACACATAGACATATATACATACACAAACACACACACACATACACATATAGACATATATACATACACAAACACACACACACACACATACACATATAGACATATATACATACACAAACACACACATACACATATAGACATATATACATACACAAACACACACACACATACACATATAGACATATATACATACACAAACACACATACACATATAGACATATATACATACACAAACACACACATACACACATACACATATAGACATATATACATACACAAACACACACATACACACATACACATATAGACATATATACATACACAAACACACACACACACATACACATATAGACATATATACATACACAAACACACACATACACACATACACATATATACATACACAAACACACATACACACATACACATATAGACATATATACATACACAAACACACACACACACATATAGACATATATACATACACAAACACACACATACACACACACACATAGACATATATACATACACAAACACACACACACATATAGACATATATACATACACAAACACACACATACACATATAGACATATATACATACACAAACACACACACACATACACATATAGACATATATACATACACAAACACACACACACACATACACATATAGACATATATACATACACAAACACACACACACATACACATATAGACATATATACATACACAAACACACACACACACATACACATATAGACATATATACATACACAAACACACACATAAACATACACATATATACATACACAAACACACACATACACGCTCCAGTTACTGTTACAGAGTAATAAAGTATACAGAGAATCAGAACTACAGTCTGTACAGTGGCGCTCCTGTATAGTCAGAGCTGATACAGTGAGTGGAGATATTTTATACTCTGAAATAAGCTGTAGTCCAGTCTCAGACTAGGTTTGAGGTGGACTACAGATTTCTAGGGTTAAGTTATTAATACTTCATTGGTGTTTACTCACACATGGTACTGTGGTGCCATCTAGTGGACACTACAGAGTAATTAATCCAGACCTGCAGACTCACTGATATCAATGACAATGTTAACCTTGATGGTTTGCAGACATTGACTTTATAGCCATATGGCCTCAGACTGCTGTGGTAATAATAACAAAAAAAAATAAAAATAAAAAAAATAATAATAATAATATAAAGTTTGGATAGTGTGTAATTATCTGTAACTACAAATCTTTGTGTTAGTTTTAGCTTAGGATCTCCATATATACATAGTAGCAGCTCGTATTTAACCGATACTACCACCACCATGTTTCTGCAGTAGAACTGAACAGACACATACACTGGACAAAGCTTTTACACTGAAGCAGCAGCTTGAACTAGGGGGCGCTATAGCTCAGGCTGGAAGACGTAGAGAGAAGAGGAGCCCGTATTGAAATGTTTACTCTGAACTTTACTCTAGATATGAATTGTTTTAGAACATTACTCTAGATATGAATTGTCTTTTAACTTATTCTATTGTTTTTCATTTTCGCATAGCTTTTCTTATATTAATCTTATTAGAACTTTATTCTGAAATAAATTTTATTAGAACTTTATTTTGAAATTAAATTTATTAGAACCTTATTCTGATACTAATGCTGGTAAATATTTATTCTGATACTAATTTTATTAGAACTTTATGATTATGTTAATTTTATTAGAACTTTATTCTGATATAAAAATTCCAGGAACTTTACTCTTATACTCATTTTATTAGAACATTATTCTGATATTAATTTTATCAGAACATTATTCTAATATTAATTTTATTAGAACTTCACTCTGGATGCTAATCTATAAGTTTGGGTGTGCTGATATTTTGCTGGTCTGAAATAAGCCTCATTTTACTAATCAAAAGAATTTTGCTGCAGATAGTTTTTATGTTTTATGGTAGTCTTGTTCAAACACTAGTTATTTTAAATAATATTAATTGAATTGTGATTTGCATAATTATACATAATATCTGACTTTTGAGTTTTAGTTTGCTCTCTGTTTGTAGCTCCTCTGGGGTTGCTTTGCACTGCTGTTGAACAGATGGCAGAGATGTGTCAGTAACTCAAAGTATTAATTACTTGGATTAATTAGTATTACATGTATAACATAATACAACAAAACAATACAATCCTAAAACACATGACTGTAATATTCTATACTTATAAAATGCTTCTTTTGGCAAACAGTCCACACAGTATTTTATAAGGGTTTAAAACTGGCACTGACTTACCGAATGCAGCATTTTCCTTTTATAGCCAGTAGGTGGAGCCACTGCACTGCAAATGAAAAGCTAAAATAATGCCAGTCTGACTTTACATATTAAGAAACTTTCTCTAGTACACATCATTTAAACACCAAACCACACAACAGACTAACTCAGTGGGAGTAACATCCTGTTTACACATTCTTATAGTAGGTAAACAAGTAAACAACCAGTTTTAAGGAACCAGTTTTTATCAGATAGTAATTTTATTAGAACTTCATTCTGAATATTAATTTTGATATTTGATAATTTTGATATTTGATAAAGTTAAATCTGGATATTACTTTCATTTAAACATCATTCTGGAAATTATCTTGATCAGAACTTTTCTGCATATCACTTTTATTAGAACTTCATTCCAGATGTTACTTTTATTAGAACTGTATTCTGGATATAACTTCTATTAGAACTTTATTCTGGATGTTACTTTTATTAGAACTGTATTCTGTATTCTGGATATTACTTTTATTAGAACTGTATTCTGGATATTACTTTTATTAGAACTTCCTTCTGGATGTTACTTTTATTAGAACTGTATACTGGATATTACTTTTATTAGAACTATATTCTAGACATCATTTTATAAGAACTGTGTTCTAGATATTACTTTTATTAGAACTGTGCTCTAGATATTACTTCTGTTAGAACTTTATTCTGGATATTACTTTTATTAGAACTGTATTCTGGATGTCATTTTTATTAGAACTTCATTCTGGATATTACCTTTATTAGAACTGTATTCTGGATATTACTTTTATTAGAATTGTATTCTGGATTTTACTTTCATTAAAAAATCATTCTGAAAATTATCTTGATCAGATCTTTTTCTGCATATCACTTTTATTAGAACTTCACTACGGATGTTACTTTTATTGTAACTGTATTCTGGATATAACTTTTATTAGAACTTTATTCTGGATATAAATTTTATTAGAACTTTATTCTGGATACAACTTTTATTAGAACTGGATTCTGGATGTTACTTTTATTAGAACTGGATTCTGTATTCTGGATATTACTTTTATTAGAACTGTTTTCTGGATATTACTTTTATTAAAACTTCATTCTGGATGTTACCTTTATTAGAACTGTATTCTGGATATTACTTTTATTGGAACTTTATTCTGGATTTAACTTTTATTAGAACTGTATTCTGGATATAACGTTTATTAGAACTTTATTCTGGATATAAATTTTATTAGAACTTTATTCTGGACACAACTTTTATTAGAACTGGATTCTGGATATTACTTTTATTAGAACTGTATTCTGGATATTACTTTTATTAAAACTTCATTCTGGATGTTACTTTTATTATAACTGTTTTCTGAATATAACTTTTATTTGAACTGTATTCTGGATATAACTTTTATTGGAACTTTATTCTGGATATAACTTATTAGATCTGTATTCTGCATAGTACTTTATTAGAAATTTATTCTGAATTTATCTTTAATTAGAACTTTATTCTGGATATTACATTTATTAGAACTTTATTATAGATATTACTTCTATTAGAACTTCATTCTGGATATTACTTTTGTTAGAACTTCATTCTGGATATTATTTTTATTAGAACCTTATTCTGGATGTTACTTTTATTAAAACTTTATTCTGGATATTACTTTTATCAGAACTTTCTTCTGGATGATCTGTTTATTAGAACTTTAAGCCTCTCTCTCTCTCTCTCTCTCTCTCTCTCTCTCTCTCTCTCTCTGAACTGTGTGAAAACAGACAGTGTTGGGTTTTTTGTCACACATGAGGAGTTTCACACGTCCTCTCACATACAGGTGAGAAGATTTCCACACCTAAGAGCTGTGAAGCTTCCAGAACAAAGCAATAGTTCAGCTTAAGTTTTACTTTACGAGGTCAAGTAATCAAAGCTTATATACCATCAATTAGCACCACCTACTACTGCATTAGTAAACCATCACAAACAGAGTCGGGCAATTGTGTGATGATTTAGGGGTCCAATGTCCAGGTAAGACAGGTACTAGATAAATACAGGCGGCACACAAAGTTACTGACCAACCTGTTCTTCCCAGGAAAGATCAGTGTGAACCACAAACTACTTCCAGAACATGTTATAGTTACTCAGGAAGCTGGAAAAGCTACAAAATCACTGCTAAAGACCTGCAGGACTGCAGCTGAGTGGACGTCCTGTTAGGGTCCCTCCAAGAGCTCAACAAGTTCCTGAACAAGGAGAGAAAGAACCCAAGATTACCAGCAGAAACCTGTTGTCCACTATTAGGAAAACACTGAATGGTGTTCATGGAGAGAAGAAGACGGTGCGGTCCAGAACAACATGGTCTGAAATCCCACCTGGACGCTCTTTAGGGCTTCTGGGAAAATTTTCTCCAGACAGAAACAACAAAAGTAGAACCTTTTAGCTCAAACGCACACCAACACCAAAACCTCATCCCAGCCGTGAGACATGGCGGCGGCAGTATCGGGGCTTGAAGCTGCTTTGCTGTCTCAGGATCTGGACAATGATTGGAGGAACAATGGATTCAAAGGTAAATCAAAGGTGAAGAGCAGCAGTTCCTGACCTCCAGCTGAAGAGATGTTGAGTGAGACCACAAGACAATGACCCAAAACACACAAGCAAACCAACCAAAGAACGACTGTTATGACTGAGTCAGGTTCCTGACCTTAAAGGGAACCCCGGCTGGTAACACATGTAAGTCTTAATATGGTGAAATGACTCTAAATTATTAGGACACGTTAAAAATCACTAAAAATATCAGATTTATTAGATTTTGTGTAAAATCCGCTGCACATGGGTCTCCATTGTTGTATCTACTGACGTGATCAGCGGGTAGTGACGTCAAATGGTTGCAGTAACCGGCCGTCACGCTCGAGCACAGCTAGCTAGCTAAACACGCTACTGCTCAGTCTTTACAGTTTGAGCTAGAACTCAACATTTCTGACATCAGCGGTGACATCACACACCACGTTAGTGTAAATGGTGAACAGAGAGGGTGGAGGAGAGAGTGGACACAGTGCTGGAGTTGTTGTGAAACTGTGTGTTGGTGGTGACGGAGAAGGAGAGTGTCTGTTAAAGGAGCTAAAATTTCATAACATGGGATTTTATAAACAGTATATTAGTATGTTCATAGTAACCAAATTTTTAAATAATATATACGGCTTGTTTTTGTTAAAGGACTATAGCATTTAATGCTGTTTTATACGTAGAACCCCACCCTTCCACACAATATGATATATAAGGCAGTATAAGTGAACAGTACAAGTGAACAATAAATTAAATGTAGAGCTTTATAATTTCATATATTTCTAGACTTATACAGGATTGAAATTGACTTTGCAATTTTTCTATATATATATATATATATATATATATTGTTTCCATGTTAATTTATGATCAATAACAACACCTAGGGAGTAAATTAGCTTTTATTTTGTACATTATTTGCATTCTTTTATAATAAACCAAATCCTAAAATTTCATAACATGGGATTTTAGAAACAGTATATTAGTATGTTCATAGTAACCAACTTTATTAATAATACGCATGGCTCGTTTTTGTAAATGGACTATAACATTTAATGCTGTTTTATACGTAGAACCCCACACAATATAACATAAAAGGCAGTATAAGTGAACAATAAATTAAATGTACAGCCTTATAATTTAATATATTTCTAGACTTATACAGGATTGAAACTGACTTTGCAATTTTTCTATATATATATATATATATATATATATATATATATATATATATATATATATATATATCTAATATGTTGTTTCTATGTTAATTTATGATCAATAACAACACCTAGGAAATTTATGTTAACAACTCTTTCAATTTCAGTATCGCATACTTTTAATTTAAGATCCTCGTTCCAAAAAACATAAATTTCGTTTTTTTTATATTCAACGACAACCTATTGACATCGAACCAAGTTTTAAGGATTTCCAATTCTCTTTCAATAGATGACAAAAGTTCCTTTAAATTATTCCCAGAACGGAAATTTTAATAGTTTAGTAACATTACAGATATCATTGATGTAAAGTAGAAAAAGTTTTGGACCAATCACAGATCTCTGGGGTACTGGGACATAGTCTTGTTAATTTGTACACATTGCTGTCTATTTTCCAGGTAACTCTTCAGCCAGGAATAAGCCACACCCCTTCTCCCATACTTCTCCAGTTCTCTCGATAATATACTGTAATCTATAGTATCAAATGCTTTCTGTAAATCAATATAAACACCAACTGAACATTCGTCGTGTTCTATTGCCTTTGATATTTCATCTACCATCTCCATTACTGCACATGTTCTACAGGTTCTACAGGTTATTCTCTATCTACAGGTAGGTACTTAGGTACTGATACTCTGGTGGAACCTTTAGCTCCACGAAACTAATCCACAATAACAGAGAATTAAACACTCTACTGACTCTCTCACACACACACACGTCAATATTCATCAAGGTGAACTTGAAAGAGCATTCTGGGAGCTATTCATTTTCCCTGAAATGAAAACTTGAAAGTGTTCTCTCTCTCTCTCACACATATACACACAGAGGTGACGCCGTGTGTTTAATTAATGAGGGGTGTTTAATTAAAAGCTCATATTGTAATAACAATTGATATAATCCCTGAGTGTTCATCCAACTGAGAGCGAGAGCGAGAGATGATTGAAAGAGGATATGAGATTAATTTATTTATATATCTAGCCAACAGTGTGCTTATCAAGTCACTGTATATATTAAAATACATACAAATAAACAAAAACACGGTAAAACAAGACTTCCTTGATACTACAATGTACAGTGTAAGTCTCAGGACACCCTTCTATTGTATGATGTATCTGAATACCCCAGCTAGTAACGGGTGAGGGGGCCTATCTTTTGGGCTGTGTCCCAAACATGGCCCCCACCTTACAAGTTTAGCCAATGTGAAGGTGGTCGTGTATCAAAAGAAGACCAGAACTGTCTCAGAAAGTTGCGATACCAACAACCAGATTGAACGACAGATCTGAAGGCACATGTTGTTCAATGTGGTTGTTGTTGCAACAAGAGATACTGCAAATCTGATTACATCAATTGATTTCTGAGACAGTTCTGATCTACTTTGATCTGGTACATGATCACCTTCCCATTGGAGAAACTTACCCTTGATTCAATATGGCGTCTATTAAGGTGGTGGCCATGTTTGGAATATAGCCTAAAAGATAGACCCCCTCACTCGCTACTCGATGGACTACTCAGATACATCATTTTCCCTTTAGCTTCTGAAATAAAAGGGTGTCCTGATACTTTTGACTCACCCTGTAGTTCGCAGAAAGTTCTTACAGTAGATGTTATAAATACACTGTCTGATTCTGAGACGCTGTTTATGATAGTTGAGAGAAGATCTCAGTCTTAAACTCCATTCATGGTGGAGGGATACATGCAGGACGCTGTGAGGTTCAAATAGTCCCCAAAGAAAACCTAGTATTTTCAGATCTTCCACATTTTACCATCAACATCCAGATCAACTCAGAAGACACGTGTAGCTCCACTGGTGGGTTTTATAGTAAATACAATGTGGAGATTAGTGTTGTAGACATGGAGACCCCTGGTTACCATCACCACCACTGTAAACACCATCACCACCACTGTAAACATCATCACCACCACTGTAAACACCATCATCACCACTGTAAACATCATCACCACCACTGTAAACACCATCACCACCACCACTGTAAACACCACCACCACTGTAAACAGCATCACCACGACCACTGTAACACCATCACCACCACTGTAAACACCATCACCACCACTGTAAACATCATCACCACCACTGTAAACACCATCACCACCACTGTAAACATCATCACCACCACCACTGTAAACACCACCACCACTGTAAACAGCATCACCACGACCACTGTAACACCATCACCACCACTGTAAACACCATCACCACCACTGTAAACATCATCACCACCACTGTAAACAGCATCACCACCACCACTGTAAACACCACCACCACCACTGTAAACACCACCACCACCACTGTAAACATCACCACCACCACTGTAAACACCATCACCACCACTGTAAACATCATCACCACCACCACTGTAAACACCACCACCACTGTAAACAGCATCACCACGACCACTGTAACACCATCACCACCACTGTAAACACCATCACCACCACTGTAAACATCATCACCACCACTGTAAACAGCATCACCACCACCACTGTAAACATCACCACCACCACTGTAAACACCACCACCACTGTAAACAGCATCACCACCACCACTGTAAACACCACCACCACCGTAAACACCATCACCACCACCACCACTATAAACAACATCACCACCACTGTAAACACTATCACCACCACCACTGTAAACAACATCACCACCACTATAAACACCACCACTATAAACACCATCACCACCACTATAAACATCATCACCACTATAAACACCATCACCACCACTTTAAACAACATCTGAACCATTTCACACCAAAGCCACTCTGAATCTCTCTGTTTACATCTCAAACACTGAGTTATGAGGGAATCATGGATGGAGCTTTCCTTCAAGCACTGTACTGAGAAAGAAGCAGAGCTACACTTAACCTGATAAACAATCTCCTGAGAGAGGAATTACTACATTACCATCATATTAACCTTTACACACACACACACACACACACACACACACACACACACACACACACACACACACACACACACAGGCTCCAGGAGGTTTAATTTATGCAGATCCCACTGTTCCTGAGGAGGAGCCCCAGCGTTCCTTATTATTATTATTAATCTATTCATACACCTCCTCCACTCCATTCGGTACTCTGAGAAACTCAGTTAATACTTTTATCTTCAGAAGGTTTAATAAATGTGAGGTCATATGTTTATATAACAACTGAAGACAGAACTTGTTGTTTATGTTATATTCAATAAGACAGAGCATCAGAGTGTAAGATTTAGGGCGGGGTCTGTAATATAATACACTAAACTATGGGTCCCACTTATGAAGTATAATGTAGCCACGGTTACAGATGGAATGTGTGGTCTGTATGGCCTGTATAGACTGTATAATCAGAATGGACTGTGTGGCTTGCATGAACTGTTCTGTTTGTAAAGAGTGTATGATCTGTTCAGCCTCTATGGCCTGTGTGGACTGAGTGGTCTGTAAGGTCTATGTAGTCTGTATGGACTGTACGGTCTGTGTAGTGTGTATAATCTGTGTGGACTGTATGGTCTATGTAGTCTGTATGTTCTGTATGGACTGTACGGTCTGTGCAGTGAGTATAATTTGTGTTGTCTGTATGGTCTATGTAGTCTGTATGTTCTGTATGGACTGTACGGTCTGTGTAGTGGGTATAATCTGTGTGGTCTGAATGGCCTATGTAGTGTGTATGTTTTGTATGGACTGTATGGTCTGTCTAGTGTGTATAATCTGTGTGGACTGTATGGTCTATGTAGTCTGTATGTTCTGTATGGACTGTATAGTCTGTAGGGTCGATATAGACTATATGGTCTGTATAAAGGGTATGATCTGTTTGGACTCTATAGACTGTGTGGATTGCATGGACTGTATGGATGGTATAGTCCGTGTGGTCTGTGCAGTCTGTATGGACTGAATGGACTACATGGACTGTATGGATGGTATAATCCATGTGCTCTGTATGGACTATATGGACTGTATGAATGGTATAGTCCGTATGCTCTGTGAAGTCTGTAGGAACTGTATGGTCTTTGTGGATCGCATAGTCTGCATGGTGTGTGTAGTCTGTATGGACTATGGTCTGTGTGAGCTCTAGGGTTTGTATAGACTATATTGTCTGTATAGTCTGCATGGACAATGTAGTCTTTATGTCTGTCTCTTGTGTGTGTGTAGTCTGTATAGATGGTATGTCTGTATGGATTGTGCGAACTGTATGGTCAGTAAGGACTGTAGAGTCTGTATGTTGTGTGTAGTCTGTACAGACTGTATGGTCTGCATTGAAATTGCAGACTGTGCGAATTGCATGGACTGTTTGGTCTGTATAATGTGTACGATCTGTTTGGACTATGGACTGTGTGGATGGTATAGTCCGTGTGGTCTGTGCGGTCTGTATGGACTGAATGGACTACATGGACTGTATGGATGGTATAATCCATGTGGTCTGTATGGACTATATGGACTGTATGAATGGTATAGTCCATATGCTCTGTGCAGTCTGTATGGGACTGCATAGTCTGCATGGTGCGTGTAGTCTGTATGGACTATGGTCTTTGTGAGCGCTAGGGTTTGTATAGACTGTATTGTCTGTATAGTCTGCATGGCTTGAATGGTCTGTATGGATGATGTAGTCTTTATGTCTGTCTCTTGTGTGTGTAGTCTGTACAGATGGTATGCTCTGTATGGATAGTGCGAACTGTATGGTCAGTAAGGACTGTAGAGTCTGTATGTTATGTGTAGTCTGTACAGACTGTATGGTCTGCATTGTAATTGCAGACTGTGTGAATTGCATGGACTGTACGGTCTGTATAATGTGTAGGATCTGTTTGGACTCTATTGCCTGTATGGACGGTATGGTGTGTGTGGTCTGTATGGACGGTAGGGACTGTATGGTCTGTGTGAGCTCTAGGGTTCGTATGGTGTGTGTAGTCTGTACAGACTGTATGTTCTGCATTGTATTTGCAAACTGTGTGAATTGCATGGCTGTATGGATGGCATAGCCTGTATGGACTGTAGGGACAATATGGTCTGTATGGATTTTGCGGACTGCAAGGACGATATAGTCTTTATGTCTGTCTTGTGTGTGTGTAGCCTGTATGGACGGTATGGTCTGTAGGGTCTGTACAGATTGTGTGGACTGTATGGTCAGTATGGATGGTAGAGTCTGTATGTTGTGTGTAGTCTGTACAGATCTGGTCGGCATTGTATTTGTAGACTGTGTTTCATGGACTGTACGGATGGTATAGTCTGTATGGTCTGTATAGACTGTAGGGACAGCATTGTCTGTAGATTCTATATGGACTGTATGCGCTCTAAGGTTAGTATAGACTGTATTGTCTGTAAATGCGCCCACACACAAATGTATCTACTGAAGAGGTCTTCAATGTTCCTTCAAGTCAGCTAGATTTGAAGTAGCGACTCTCCAGGAACCCTTCACCACCACAGCAGAG
The DNA here is from genome assembly GCA_021613375.1 of Megaleporinus macrocephalus. Taxonomy (NCBI): domain Eukaryota; kingdom Metazoa; phylum Chordata; class Actinopteri; order Characiformes; family Anostomidae; genus Megaleporinus; species Megaleporinus macrocephalus. The sequence goes on from CM038726.1 coordinate 1,472,690, forward strand.
CCAGATTTACCTTCAAGTGTTGTTGTTGGGTCTCCGCCACGAAGTCCTCAGAGAGCTTCTATTCACAAACACATTCTATTCTCCTCGCAGTGACGTTTCCATTCAGCTCCTTTGGGATCTAATGGTCCGTAACGCTGTTGAACGTCGGGGTGCAGTGGCGCACCTGTACCCACAGGTACCCACAGAGCACAGGTGCACACGTTTAGATTACTGAACCACAAACAATCACTAACCACAATTCCAGCAGAGAGACCGAAACACCAAGAGACAGAGCGAGCAGGTGCACACCATCAGATCGTTAGTGGAGCCCAAAATGTTCACAAGTACAAGTCATAGTATCATTTACTGGTACCATATAAAACTTAAAGACTTGGACATTATGGATACTGGCTAGCAGTCTCCGTTCCAGTTCATCCCAATGGCGTTGGACAGGGTTGAGGTTAGGACTTCCACATCAAAGGTCAAGATCTTCCACATCAAAACTCACCCAACCAGCCCGTTCTTCCCCAAACTGTTCCCACCATACGCTGGTCTGCTGAAGCATTAAAGATTTGCCTTCACTGGAACTGGAGTCCTTGGCCTACCCCTGAAAAACACTCCCATAGCATCATCATCATCATTATCCCTCCTCCACCAAACTTTACAGTCCCAGTGCAGTCAGGCAGGTCACGTTCTCCAAAACCTAGACTCGTCCATCAGACTGACCACATAGAGAGGTGTGATTGGTCACTCCACCTGACGTGTTGGTGCTGGTGTTGAAGCCAGAGGAGATCTGAACTCTGCAGTGATTGGTCAGCAGAGTGTTGGAGATGTTTACACACACTGAGCACTCAGAGTACCCGCTCTGTAACTTTACCTGCTCTGACATTTCCTGACTGAGTTACTGTGAACGCTTCCACTGTTCAATCAAACTCTCACAGCTGATGGTGAAGGTCTAGGAGGGAAGAAGTTTCACTTACTGACTTCTAATGGTGGATCCTATTACAGACCACGCTGGAGTTCAGTAGCTCTTCAGAACCTCACACTCTTTCACTAATGTGTGTAAAGACAGACTGCAGGCTTAGCTGCTTGACTATATACACCTGCAGCAGTGGGACTGAATGAATCACCTGAATTCAGTGTTTAAAAGGTGTCCTAATACTTTTGTTCATATAGTGTATATACACAATATTTTTTTTTATATTAGGAGTGCAACAAAAACACATCAACATATCATCGATCAAGCTTTTCACCAACATTCTTTCACACTTCACTGATTTGTGACCACTAAGTCCCACAGCTGTGAAGATGATTGGCGGGTCAACCCACACAGTTTCACACTGACAAGGTCATATAAATCAGTAGGTAGGTATTGTATATAAACTGAGTTACAGTTTCTCATTAGGTTGAGTGTATAACTCTAAATGTAGGTATTGTATATAAACTGAGTTACAGTTTCTCATTAGGTTGAATGTATAACTCTAAATGTAGGTATTGTATATAAACTGAGTTACAGTTTCTCATTAGGTTGAATGTATAACTCTAAATGTAGGTATTGTATATAAACTGAGTTAGAGTTTCTCATTAGGTTGAGTGTATAACTCTAAATGTAGGTATTGTATATAAACTGAGTTACAGTTTCTCATTAGGTTGAATGTATAACTCTAAATGTAGGTATTGTATATAAACTGAGTTACAGTTTCTCATTAGGTTGAATGTATAACTCTAAATGTAGGTATTGTATATAAACTGAGTTACAGTTTCTCATTAGGTTGAGTGTATAACTCTAAATGTAGGTATTGTATATAAACTGAGTTACAGTTTCTCATTAGGTTGAATGTATAACTCTAAATGTAGGTATTGTATATAAACTGAGTTACAGTTTCTCATTAGGTTGAGTGTATAACTCTAAATGTAGGTATTGTATATAAACTGAGTTACAGTTTCTCATTAGGTTGAATGTATAACTCTAAATGTAGGTATTGTATATAAACTGAGTTACAGTTTCTCATTAGGTTGAATGTATAACTCTAAATGTAGGTATTGTATATAAACTGAGTTACAGTTTCTCATTAGGTTGAATGTATAACTCTAAATGTAGGTATTGTATATGAACTGAGTTACAGTTTCTCATTAGGTTGAATGTATAACTCTAAATGTAGGTATTGTATATGAACTGAGTTACAGTTTCTCATTAGGTTGAATGTATAACTCTAAATGTAGGTATTGTATATAAACTGAGTTACAGTTTCTCATTAGGTTGAATGTATAACTCTAAATGTAGGTATTGTATATAAACTGAGTTAGTTTCTCATTAGGTTGAATGTATAACTCTAAATGTAGGTATTGTATATAAACTGAGTTACAGTTTCTCATTAGGTTGAATATATAACTCTAAATGTAGGTATTGTATATAAACTGAGTTACAGTTTCTCATTAGGTTGAATGTATAACTCTAAATGTAGGTATTGTATATAAACTGAGTTACAGTTTCTCATTAGGTTGAATGTATAACTCTAAATGTAGGTATTGTATATAAACTGAGTTACAGTTTCTCATTAGTTTGAATGTATAACTAAATGTAGGTATTGTATATAAACTGAGTTACAGTTTCTCATTAGGTTGAATGAATAACTCTAAATGTAGGTATTGCATATAAACCGAGTGACAGTTTCTCATTAGGTTGAATGAATAACTCTAAATGTAGGTATTGTATATAAACCGAGTGACAGTTTCTCATTAGGTTGAATGTATAACTCTAAATGTAGGTATTGTATATAAACTGAGTGACAGTTTCTCATTAGGTTGAATGAATAACTCTAAATGTAGGTATTGTATATAAACCGAGTGACAGTTTCTCATTAGGTTGAATGAATAACTCTAAATGTAGGTATTGTATATAAACTGAGTTACCAACAGTGCAGTATATGGAATCTGCCTCTGTGCAAAATGTTTATTAAAAAGAAACAGGATATTATTTACAAATTAAACAAATATCGGCTGGTTTAGAAAAACGTTTTCTGTGATGTAGTTTCGCAACAAATCAGTCACACACACAAACACACACTTCCCAAAAATATTTAACCATGTACATCAGTTCCACCGGAATAAATTATTCAATTCATATTCAGAAAATAAACACTATGTTAAGGCTACCTACATAGGGACTCAATAACATTTGTGAGAAACATGGCGGCCAATCTTTTAGGCTATGGACAACATCTTGAAAGCCACCATATTGGAACATGGGCAATGGGAAGGCGGTCGTGTAGCAGATCAAAGAAGACCAGAACTGATCAGAAATCGATTAACATAATCAGATTTTTAATATCTCTTGTAGTTCAAACGTTATCAACACAGAAAGTTCCAACAACAACCACACTGAACATGTCCAGAGAGCTGTCCTTGTAGCTGAACTACACCTTCAGATCTGAGTTCAGAGATAGAACCACAAGAAATATCGCAAATCTGATTACATCAATCGATTTCTGAGACAGTTCTGGTCTTCTTTGATGTGCTACACGACCACCTTCCCATTGCCCATGTTCCAATATGGTGGCTTTCAAGATGGAGGCCAAGTTCAAGCCATAGCCTAATTCAGATACGTTGTTTTCCCTTTCGCTTCTGAAAATAAAGGGTGTCCTAAGACTTTTGACTGTAATTTATCAGTGTGGGAATGATGTACATGTTTAAAATCACGTGACTTGATATTTTTACAACTTGTTTGTTTACATGTCTATACCTACATACACGCACACACTACTTGAACTGGTTATCAATAAGCGTTCCCTTCATCTTGGCCTTCTTGGCTTCCAGTTCAGCCTGAAAAACAAAACAAATACAAACATAAACAAAGTGTCAAGTATACATACTATTAGGGCTGCAGCTATCGATTATTTTAGTAATCGAGTATTCTATCGATTATTCCATCGATTAATCGGGTAATTGAATAAAATATATATTTTTTTTATTAAAGAGCAATAGTAAAGATATAAGATAAAATAATTTATCAACATTTTATTGCTTAAATTGCATACAGCAGGGTTTTAAAGAAAATATTTTAATTACTATTATTGAAATACTCAGTTGCTTTCTGAAGTTAGCTTCTAATTCGAATTCCTCGTTCCACCTTAAATGGTATAGAAGTTACAATCCAGTGCCTCCAACGGCAGCGTCATTTAAGGTGGAACGGTGGAACTTCAGCCTCGTCTTTCTTCAGGTTCTTGAGGAATCATTTCAGCCCTACATACTGTGTTATGTTTTTCTCTCATTCACTAATATATCACAACAATCATAAGATCGGAAAGAGAAAACAAACAAAGGCCTATACGGTTACATACAAAAAAACATACATATATATATATATATATATATATATATATATATATATATATATATATATATATATATATATTATTAAAATAAAGATATTTAGATATAATTAAACATTTTATATTTTACTTTTATAACCTGAATCTGTTCTTCCGTGAATTCCGTAATTCCCTCCCACAGTAGGGGTGTGCCATATCCTATCGTACGCAATAACATCGGCAACATTTTTGAATATGGTGAACGATATTATACCCTAAAATATATCACCCATCCCTAATTATCACATCAGGGTAGGGGTGGGCGATAAGGCCCTACAATAATATCACAATATTTCATGCTATTTGTGGGATACCGAAACATTGAATTAAAAAAAAAAATTAAGAATACACTACTGCAACAAAATGAAAATTAAATTTTATTATTGTATACGATATGATATGATATGGCACACCCCTAACTGAGATATTAAAAAATACAAGAATTTTCATCAGATTGTAACAGAAGTCAATGATCCAGAATGTCACAATATTAAATAATACATTCCAGATATCTCCATATATCCAGGACTGAAGTAAAATGAATGATAGTGGAGATAAAATCTGTCTCTAGTAGATATATGATGGGAAATTAGAAAAGTGTGAATTTTTAATTTGTTAAACAGTAAAAGTTGTACATGGTGTGATAATTAGTGATGGGTGATATGGTGATATTTCAGGGTATAATATCGTTCACCATATTCAAATATGTTGCCGATATTATTGTGCACGATACGATATGGCACACCTCTACATCAGGGAACTACTTTTTTACTGTTCTACTAGAGACTAGAGATTTTTTTATATTTAATATCTCAGTTAGGGGTGTGCCATATCATACCGTACGCAATAATAACATTTAATTTTCATTTTGTTGCCGTAGAGTATTCTTGAAATATATATATATATTTTTTAATTCAATGTTTTGTCATATCGCCAATAGTATCGTTATCACAAACATACCATGAAATATCGTGATATTATTGTAGGGCCATATCGCCCACCCCTACCCCCCAGTCAGTCAGTATAGATTGCATCGCCACTACTCCTACAACACCGTCATACAAGTACACTAGCAAGACCTGGAACACCAACACTGCCAAGTAGCAAAAGCCTGGAGACCTCTGGAGAGACCACCTGGGATGTCCCAGGCTCCACCTATTTGGTGACCCTTGAACACTACACCACCACCACCGCTCCACCGTCCTCACTCTACACCACCACCAACGCTCCACCGTCCTTACACCACTACACCACCACCACCACCGCTCCACCGTCCTCACTCTACACCACCACCACCGCCCTCACTCTACACCACCACCACCGCTCCACCGTCCTTACACCACTACACCACCACCACCACCGCTCCACTGTCCTCACTCTACACCACCACCACCACCGCTCCACTGTCCTCACTCTACACCACCACCACCACCGCTCCACCGTCCTCACTCTACACCACCACCACCGCTCCACTGTCCTCACTCTACACCACCACCACCACCGCTCCACCGTCCTCACACTACACCACCACCACCACCACTCCACCGTCCTTACTCTACACCACCACCACCGCTCTACCGTCCTCACTCTACACCACCACCACCACCACCGCTCTACCGTCCTCACTCTACACCACCACCACCACCACCGCTCCACTGTCCTCACTCTACACCACCACCACCACCGCTCCACTGTCCTCACTCTACACCACCACCACCGCTCTACCGTCCTCACACCACTACACCACCACCGCTCCACCGTCCTCACTCTACACCACCACCACCACCACCGCTCTACCGTCCTCACTCTACACCACCACCACCACCACCGCTCCACTGTCCTCACTCTACACCACCACCACCACCGCTCCACCGTCCTCACTCTACACCACCACCACCGCTCTACCGTCCTCACACCACTACACCACCACCGCTCCACCGTCCTTACTCTACACCGCTGCTCCATGGTCCTCACCCACCTCCAGCGTGCACTGCCTCCCTCACCCCCCATCACCAGCACCGCTCCGCCACCCTCGCTCCCCATCACCACCACCGCCCTCACTCCCCATCGCCACCTCAGTTCCGCCGCCCTCACTCTGCACTGTTGCACAATTCCACCATCCTCACACAGCGGTAATAAGTGGTCACTGTGTTTATATACACAGCAGATACACACCAGCGTGTACTTCCCACAAGTCACTCTATTATGGGCGGTACTTACTGTCAGACGCCGCGCTGCTGATTTATGAGCTGATTACTGTGATTCTCTCAATAGAAGCAGCCATACACGCATCCATCAGTGTTCACCGCTGTGTCTCTGACAAGACCGCACACACTAGCCCCTCTCGCTCCGGCACCCCGGAGAAAACGCAGTCATCTCAGGTAATAACGTCCAACAAATCAGCCGCGTGGAGCTCAGAATGGTGGGGTAATTACAGAGCAGACTGCGAGCAGTAACGAGCATCCACTCTGAGGACACTGTCCAGATCTGGCGCGCTCTCTCTGAAAACCTTCAGACGTTCTAGGCATGAGGCCCGGTGTCGGTTAACCAAGTTCCTGCGGTACAGGTCAAGCTGAGCAGATATCAAGAAGCTGCAAAGCATTTCTGTCTAGTTGTCAAGTTACAAACTGAATGGATACCATGCTTTTCGACTTCAACTGAAATTCAACTGTCCTGAGTCGGGCTGGGCGATAAAGCGCTAACGAGAATTATCGCCAACTATTGTTCCCTCCATAGAACTATAAGAGTCGGTGATTCTTACACAGCTGATCCAGAGTCAGTGCTACTTACACAGCTGATCCAGAGTCAGTGATACTTACACAGCTGATCCAGAGTCAGTGATACTTACACAGCTGATCCAGAGTCAGTGCTACTTACACAGCTGATCCAAAGTCAGTGATACTTACACAGCTGATCCAGAGTCAGTGATACTTACACAGCTGATCCAGAGTCAGTACTACTTACACAGCTGATCCAAAGTCAGTGATACTTACACAGCTGATCCAGAGTCAGTGCTACTTACACAGCTGATCCAGAGTCAGTGCTACTTACACAGCTGATCCAAAGTCAGTGATACTTACACAGCTGATCCAGAGTCAGTGATACTTACACAGCTGATCCAGAGTCAGTACTACTTACACAGCTGATCCAAAGTCAGTGCTACTTACACAGCTGATCCAGAGTCAGTGCTACTTACACAGCTGATAGAGTCAGTGCTACTTACACAGCTGATCCAGAGTCAGTGCTACTTACGCAGCTCATACAGAGTCAGTGCTACTTACACAGCTGATCCAGAGTCAGTGCTACTTACACAGCTGATCCAGAGTCAGAGCTACTTACGCAGCTCATACCGAGTCAGTGATTCTTACACAGCTGATCCAGAGTCAGTGATACTTACACAGCTGATCCAGAGTCAGTGCTACTTACAAAGCTGATACAGTCAGTGATACTTACACAGCTGATCCAGAGTCAGTGCTACTTACGCAGCTCATACAGAGTCAGTGCTACTCACACAGCTGATCCAGAGTCAGTGCTACTTACACAGCTGATCCAGAGTCAGTGCTACTTACACAGCTGATCCAGAGTCGGTGAGTATATAGACTGAGATCTAGGTTTTCAGACAGACCCAATATTTACTCCTACTGTGGCGTAATACACCCAGAGTCTCTGCACAGTCTATGTATTTTATGGGAATTTGTTTGCAGAAGGACAGAATCTGCAGATCCGGGATCACAAACAGACAAACGTTCAAGTGCTTTAAAGACAAATACCACCAAATTTTCAAATTTTCGGTTACGGTGTAAATAAAGGCGTTCTCAGTTTCATTTCTGCAAAGGACCTCAATAACAATCACCTAAAGGAGTCAGGAGTGCAGCAGGTTTGTGCAATACTAAGTAAAGCAGTCCATTTCATGATCAAACAGAGAGCAGAGGACAACAGCATGACTTTCATTAACGCAGGATTAACTGTGTATCACCGTGACGCTTCTGACAAAGTTCACACCTGATAGGTGACTTTCAGACTTAGGTATTCTAATCCACATCCCCTCGCTCTGCTTTGAAAACCCCATTAAAAACCAGTAAGCGCATACGCTTTGTTTGGAAGTTTGAGAAGGAAGCATATATTTCCTAAACTTCTAACTTCAAATTCATCAAGTCAGCCTCTGTTCTAAATGTGAATTGATCTCCAAGTCCGGCTTTCACCGCAGACATCATTTACATATAGTAATTGGGTTAACCTGCCCCCTTTTTTTTTTTTTTTACAGGAGTAATTGCTTCATTTTAACATGTTCTTTCATCTTTGGTGCCGCTTTTATGCTGTGAAATGTGACCTGGCAGTGGCTTTCATTAATATGACACAATAAAAAAAATGTTTAATAATAAAATCTATATATAGTGTCATGCAGGAGCCACGTTATTTAAAACGGTGTATATGGGCAACCAGCGTTTTCTGGTGGTAGAAACAACAGATATCATAGGACTTCATAGGAATCTCCTCAACTGGTTCAACGTCAGAGCCGAAACACTGACCTTGAAATTTCAACCTTCAGCTAGAGCTTCTAACCACTACACCACCATACTAACCAGTACACCACCATACTAACCACTACACCACCATACTAACCACTACACCACCGTACTGACCACTACACCACCGTACTAACCCCTACACCACCATACTAACCTCTACACCACCATACTAACCACTACACCACCATACTAACCACTACACCACCATAATAACCACTACACCACCATACTGACCACTACACCACCATACTAACCACTACACCACCATAATAACCACTACACCACCGTACTAACCAGTACACCACCATACTAACCACTACACCACCATACTAACCACTACACCACCATACTGACCACTACACCACCATACTAACCACTACACCACCGTACTGACCACTACACCACCATACTAACCACTACACCACCATACTAACCACTACAACACCATACTAACCTCTACACCACCATACTAACCCCTACACCACCGTACTGACCACTACACCACCGTACTGACCACTACACCACCGTACTGACCACTACACCACCGTACTGACCACTACACCACCATACTGACCACTACACCACCGTACTAACCACTACACCACCATACTAACCACTACACCACCATACTAACCACTACACGACCATACTGACCACTACACCACCATACTAACCACTACACCACCGTACTAACCCCTACACCACCATACTGACCACTACACCACCATACTAACCACTACACCACCATACTAACCACTACACCACCATAATAACCACTACACCAACGTACTAACCACTACACCACCATACTGACCACTACACCACCGTACTGACCACTACACCACCATACTAACCACTACACCACCGTACTAACCACTACACCACCATAATAACCACTACACCACCATACTGACCACTACACCACCATACTAACCACTACACCACCATAATAACCACTACACCACCATAATAACCACTACACCACCATAATAACCACTACACCACCGTACTAACCACTACACCACCATACTGACCACTACACCACCGTACTGACCACTACACCACCATACTAACCACTACACCACCATACTAACCACTACACCACCGTACTAACCCCTACACCACCATACTGACCACTACACCACCATACTAACCACTACACCACCATACTGACCACTACACCACCATACTAACCACTACACCACCGTACTAACCACTACACCACCATAATAACCACTACACCACCATACTAACCACTACACCACCATACTAACCACTACACCACCGTACTGACCACTACACCACCGTACTAACCAGTACACCACCATACTAACCACTACACCACCATACTAACCACTACACCACCATACTAACCACTACACCACCATACTAACCACTACACCACCGTACTAACCCCTACACCACCATACTGACCACTACACCACCATACTAACCACTACACCACCATACTAACCACTACACCACCATAATAACCACTACACCAACGTACTAACCACTACACCACCATACTGACCACTACACCACCGTACTGACCACTACACCACCATACTAACCACTACACCACCGTACTAACCACTACACCACCATAATAACCACTACACCACCATACTGACCACTACACCACCATACTAACCACTACACCACCATAATAACCACTACACCACCATAATAACCACTACACCACCGTACTAACCACTACACCACCATACTGACCACTACACCACCGTACTGACCACTACACCACCATACTAACCACTACACCACCGTACTAACCACTACACCACCATAATAACCACTACACCACCATACTGACCACTACACCACCATACTAACCACTACACCACCATAATAACCACTACACCACCATAATAACCACTACACCACCGTACTAACCACTACACCACCATACTGACCACTACACCACCGTACTGACCACTACACCACCATACTAACCACTACACCACCGTACTGACCACTACACCACCATACTAACCACTACACCACCATACTAACCACTACACCACCATACTAACCACTACACCACCATACTAACCACTACACCACCGTACTAACCACTACACCACCATACTAACCACTACACCACCATACTAACCACTACACCACCATACTAACCACTACACCACCATACTAACCACTACACCACTGGGTTGTTTAGGAGAAGCTTGGAAAGGGTTAAATAAACACACCGATGTATGTAAAAGCTCTACTCACTCTATTAATACTGATTAATATTTAATAATAAAGTGTAAAATCACTACTTACTCTATTAATACTGATTAATATTTAATAATAAAGTGTAAAATCACTACTTACTCTATTAATACTGTTTAATGTTTAATAATAAAGTGTAAAAGCTTTACTTACTCTATTAATACTGTTTAATATTTAATAACAAAGTGTAAAAGCTTTACTTACTCTATTAATACTGATTAATATTTAATAATAAAGTGTAAAAGCTTTACTTACTCTAATAATACTGATTAATATTTAATAATAAAGTGTAAAAGCTCTACTTACTCTATAAATACTGATTAATATTTAATAATAAAGTGTAAAAGCACTACTTACTCTATTAATACTGATTAATATTTAATAATAAAGTGTAAAAGCTCTACTTACTCTATTAAAATTGTTTAATATTTAATAATAAAGTGTAAAAGGTTTACTTACTCTATTAATACTGATTAATATTTAATAATAGTGTAAAAGCTGTACTTATTCTACTAATACTGTTTAATATTTAATAAAAAAGTGTAAAAGCTCTACTTACTCTATTAATACTGATTAATATTTAATAGTAAAGTGTAAAAGTACTACTTACTCTATTAATACTGTTTAATATTTAATAATAAAGTGTAAAAGCTGTACTTATTCTATTAATACTGTTTAATATTTAATAATAAAGTGTAAAAGCTGTACTTATTCTATTAATACTGTTTAATATTTAATAGTAAAGTGTAAAATCACTAATTACTCTATTAATACAGATTGATATTTAATAATAAAGTGTAAAAGCACTACTTACTCTATTAAAACTGTTTAATATTTAATAGTAAAGTGTAAAATCACTAATTACTCTATTAATACAGATTAATATTTAATAATAAAGTGTAAAAGCTGTACTTATTCTATTAATACTGTTTAATATTTAATAGTAAAGTGTAAAATCACTAATTACTCTATTAATACAGATTAATATTTAATAATAAAGTGTAAAAGTACTACTTACTCTATTAATAATGTTTTATATTTAATAATAAAGTGTAAAAGCACTACTTACTCTATTAATACTGCTTAATATTTAATAATAAAGTGTAAAAGCTCTACTTACTCTATTAATACTGATTAATATTTAATAATAAAGTGTAAAAGCTCTACTTACTCTATTAATACTGATTAATATTTAATAGTAAAGTGTAAAATCACTAATTACTCTATTAATACAGATTAATATTTAATAATAAAGTGTAAAAGTACTACTTACTCTATTAATAATGTTTTATATTTAATAATAAAGTGTAAAAGCACTACTTACTCTATTAATACTGTTTAATATTTAATAGTAAAATGTAAAATCACTACTTACTCTATTAATACTAATTAATATTTAATAATAAAGTGTAAAAGTACTACATACTCTATTAATACTGTTTAATATTTAATAATAAAGTGTAAAAGCACCACTTACTCTATTAATACTGTTTAATATTTAATAGTAAAGTGTAAAATCACTACTTACTCTATTAATACTAATTAATATTTAATAATAAAGTGTAAAAGTACTACATACTCTATTAATACTGATTAATATTTAATAATAAAGTGTAAAAGTACTACTTACTCTATTAATACTGATTAATATTTAATAATAAAGTGTAAAAGTACTACTTACTCTATTAATACTGTTTAATATTTAATAATAAACTCCGAGTAAATAAGAGTTCGGGTTCGTTCTCACCAGTTCCTGCAGTCGTTTCTTGCTCATGCCTTTCCTCTCCAGCTGTTTCTCGATGACTTTAGCATTCTGAGCGTACGAGTCCGCCACTTCTCTCTGTAACGGACAGCCAATCACATTAAAGTCAGGTACCCAGTCAGTTCAATAGATGGGACATAGCCTAGTCAGTTCAATAGCTGGGACATAGCCTAGTCAGTTCAATAGCTGGGACATAGCCTAGTCAGTTCAATAGCTGGGACATAGCCTAGTCAGTTCAATAGCTGGGACATAGCCTAGTCAGTTCAATAGTTGGGGCAAAGTCTATTTAGTTTAATAGCTGGGACATAGCCTAGTCAGTTCAATAGCTGGGACATAGCCTAGTCAGTTCAATAGTTGGGACATAGTCTATTTAGTTTAATAGCTGGGGCATAGCCTAGTCAGTTCAATAGCTGGGACACAGTCTAGTCAGTTTAATAGCTGGGACACAGCCTAGTCAGTTCAATAGCTGGGACATAGCCTAGCCAGTTCAATAGCTGGGACATAGCCTAGTCAGTTCAATAGCTGGGACATAATCTAGTCAGTTCAATAGCTGGGACATAGCCTAGCCAGTTCAATAGCTGGGACATAATCTAGTCAGTTCAATAGCTGGGACATAGCCTAGTCAGTTCAATAGCTGGGACATAGCCTAGCCAGTTCAATAGCTGGGACATAGCCTAGTCAGTTCAATAGCTGGGACATAGCTTAATCAGTTCAATAGCTGGGACATAGCTTAATCAGTTCAATAGCTGGGACATTGCCTAGTCGGTTCAATAGCTGGGACATAGCCTAGTCAGTTCAATAGCTGGCACATAGCCTAGACAGTTCAATAGCTGGGACATAGCCTAGCCAGTTCAATAGCTGGGACATAGTCTATTTAGTTTAATAACTGGGACATAGTCTAGTCAGTTCAATAGTTGGGACATAGTCTATTAGTTTAACAGCTGGGGCATAGCCTAGTCAGTTCAATAGCTGGGACATAGCCTAGTCAGTTCAATAGATGGGACATAGTCTAGTCAGTTCAATAGCTGGGACATAGCCTAGTCAGTTCAATAGTTGGGACAAAGTCTATTTAGTTTAATAGCTGGGACATAGTCTAGTAAGTTTAATAGTTGGGACATAGCCTAGTCAGTTCAATAGCTGGGACATAGCCTAGTCAGTTCAATAGCTGGGACATAGTCTATTCAGTTTAATAGCTGGGACATAGCCTAGTCAGTTCAATAGCTGGGACATAGCTTAATCAGTTCAATAGCTGGGACATTGCCTAGTCGGTTCAATAGCTGGGACATAGTCTAGTCAGTTCAATAGCTGGCACATAGCCTAGTCAGTTCAATAGCTGGGACATAGCCTAGTCAGTTCAATAGCTGGGACATAGCCTAGTCAGTTCAATAGCTGGGACATAGCCTAGTCAGTTCAATAGCTGGGACATAGCTGGGACATAGCCTAATCAGTTCAATAGCTGGGACATAGCTGGGACGTAGCCTAGTCAGTTCAATAGATGGGACATAGCCTAGTCAGTTCAATAGCTGGGACGTAGCCTAGTCAGTTCAATAGATGGGACATAGCCTAGTCAGTTCAATAGAAGGGACATAGCCTAGTCAGTTCAATGGCTGGGACATAGCCTGGTCAGTTCAATAACTGGGACATAGTCTAGTCAGTTCAATAGCTGGGACATAGTCTAGTCAGTTTAATAGTTGGGACATAGCCTATTCAGTTCAAGAGATGGGACATAGCTGGGACATAGCCTAATCAGTTCAATAGCTGGGACATAGCTGGGACGTAGCCTAGTCAGTTCAATAGATGGGACATAGCCTAGTCAGTTCAATAGATGGGACATAGCCTAGTCAGTTCAATGGCTGGGACATAGCCTGGTCAGTTCAATAACTGGGACATAGTCTAGTCAGTTCAATAGCTGGGACATAGTCTAGTCAGTTTAATAGTTGGGACATAGCCTATTCAGTTCAAGAGATGGGACATAGCTGGGACATAGCCTAATCAGTTCAATAGCTGGGACATAGCTGGGACGTAGCCTAGTCAGTTCAATAGATGGGACATAGCCTAGTCAGTTCAATAGATGGGACATAGCCTAGTCAGTTCAATAGATGGGACATAGCCTAGTCAGTTCAATGGCTGGGACATAGCCTGGTCAGTTCAATAACTGGGACATAGTCTAGTCAGTTCAATAGCTGGGACATAGTCTAGTCAGTTTAATAGTTGGGACATAGCCTATTCAGTTCAAGAGATGGGACATAGCTGGGACATAGCCTAATCAGTTCAATAGCTGGGACATAGCTGGGACGTAGCCTAGTCAGTTCAATAGATGGGACATAGCCTAGTCAGTTCAATAGATGGGACATAGCCTAGTCAGTTCAATGGCTGGGACATAGCCTGGTCAGTTCAATAACTGGGACATAGTCTAGTCAGTTCAATAGCTGGGACATAGTCTAGTCAGTTTAATAGTTGGGACATAGCCTATTCAGTTCAAGAGATGGGACATAGCTGGGACATAGCCTAATCAGTTCAATAGCTGGGACATAGCTGGGACGTAGCCTAGTCAGTTCAATAGATGGGACATAGCCTAGTCAGTTCAATAGATGGGACATAGCCTAGTCAGTTCAATAGATGGGACATAGCCTGGTCAGTTCAATAGCTGGGGCATAGTCTAGTCAGTTCAATAGCTGGGGCATAGTCTAGTCAGTTCAATAGCTGGGACATAGCCTATTCACTTCAATAGCTGGGACATAGCTGGGACATAGCTGGGACATAGCTGGGACATAGCTGGGACATAGCTGGGACACACCCAATCACGTGACGGTACAGGCCACGCTGTAAGCGGTTCAACACTGTCTATTCAGACCCATCACACACTCACCGCCTCAATCTCCTCCTCCTCCTCGTCAATGGTCGACACGGTGACGGAGCTGAACTTGCCCATGTCTTTAGTGCGCTTCGTCATCATCACCTGAAACACAGCAGTTCACCCACACACACACACACACACACACACACAATCAGGACCTACAGTACACACAGCGATACACACACTACTAGTACAGCCTGGGTATTATAAGCTCTGGAGAGTCCCACAAGGGTCAGCTCTAGAACCTTTCCTATTCTCTTGTACCTGTTACCTCCAGATGATGCCATCAGGGTACACGATGTAACCCTTCATAGATACGCTAATGACACTCAGTTCCACTCCTACTGATGACCTACACTTGGTCGGCAGACTGATTCTCGGTACTACGGCTCGGTTCTGTAGCCACTAATACCAAACCTGAGGTAGGGAACCTGGGTGTGGTATCTGACTTGGAGCTCTAGAGTAGCTCTTGATCGTTTGGCTGGGCTCTAGCGTGTCCCTCACCCTGACTTTCTTTGGAGCTTCCTGTTTCTGGCTGTAGACGCTGGTGTTGCCGAAGCCTTCGCCGAACTTCACCACAGCTCCATCCACTATGAAGGTCACGGGGGTGTTCTTCATCTGGTGCTGATAGAACAGGAGGAGGCCGCATCTAGAGGAGGTAGAACCCATAGCTTATTCAGAGAAGGTCAAAGTTGCCCTCACAGCCATGCAGAACCTGACTCAGTGATGAAATCCAATGTAGGACACCACCTGGTCTAGGGGTAGGAGTCTCGCTTAGGGTGCGAGAGGTCGTGGGTTCATACCCCAGTAGAGCCCCCACTCGTTAGGACCTGGTCGAGGGTCAGTAACAGAAACCGATGTTCAGGGTTCTCTCCATTGACCTAACCTAGAAGAACTCCTGCCCAGACCAGCCCGGCACTCTCCACTTTAGTAAGAGCTCTGTTACATTCTATAAAGTCTCTGTGGGACGTAGGGGACGGGTGTCTTTTGTTTTATTGTGGGCGGTTAGTGGGATACATAGCCCAAAACGTAGACTATAGACCCTTTTAAAAAGCAGGATATATACTTTTTAAACAAAATGTAGACTATAGACCCTTTTAAAAAGCAGGATATATACTTCTTAAACAAAACGTAGACTATAGACCCTTTTAAAAAACAGGATTATATACCTTTTAGACAAAATGTAGACTATAGACCCTTTTAAAAAACAGGATTATATACCTTTTAGACAAAATGTAGACTATAGACCCTTTTAAAAAACAGGATTATATACCTTTTAGACAAAATGTAGACTATAGACCCTTTTAAAAAACAGGATTATATACCTTTTAAACAAAACGTAGACTATAGACCCTTTTAAAAAACAGGATTATGTACCTTTTAAACAAAACGTAGACTAGACCCTTTTAAAAAACAGGATTATATACCTTTTAAACAAAACGTAGACTATAGACCCTTTTAAAAAGCAGGATATATACTTTTAAACAAAATGTAGACTATAGACCCTTTTAAAAAACAGGATTATATACCTTTTAGACAAAATGTAGACTATAGACCCTTTTAAAAAACAGGATTATATACCTTTTAAACAAAATGTAGACTATAGACCCTTTTAAAAAGCAGGATATATACCTTTTAAACAAAACGTAGACTATAGACCCTTTTAAAAAGCAGGATATATACCTTTTAAACAAAATGTAGACTATAGACCCTTTTAAAAAAGCAGGATATATACTTTTTAAACAAAACGTAGACTATAGACCTTTTTAAAAAGCAGGATATATACCTTTTAGACAAAACGTAGACTATAGACCTTTTTAAAAAGCAGGATATATACTTTTTAGACAAAACGTAGACTATAGACCCTTTTAAAAAGCAGGATATATACTTTTTAGACAAAACGTAGACTATAGACCCTTTTAAAAAGAAGGATATGAACCTTTTAAACAAAACATAGACTATAGACCTTTTTAAAAAGCAGGGTATATACCTTTTAGACAAAATGTAGACTATAGACCTTTTAAAAAGTAGGATATATACCTTTTAAACAAAACGTAGACTATAGACCCTTTTTAAAAAGCAGGGTATATACCTTTTAGACAAAATGTAGACTATAGACCTTTTAAAAAGCAGGATATATACTTTTTAAACAAAACGTAGACTATAGACCCTTTTAAAAAACAGGATTATATACCTTTTAAACAAAATGTAGACTATAGACCCTTTTAAAAAAGCAGCATATATACCTTTGACAAAACGTAGACTATAGACCTTTTTTAAAAAACAGGATATATACCTTTTAAACAAAACGTAGACTATAGACCCTTTTAAAAAACAGGATTATATACCTTTTAAACAAAATGTAGACTATAGACCTTTTTAAAAAGCAGGATATGAACCTTTT
>CM038726.1:1495843-1500843 GCA_021613375.1 Megaleporinus macrocephalus
CGCGAGACCACCTTCGGCATGATTAATCGGGTTTATTAGCGATATTAGGACTAATAATCGACCCACAGTAAACACGGACGCCGAGGAAACGCTCCCTCCGACGCCTACTGATGACGCGCTTTACCGGCGCCGCCGCTGCGCTTTCGGCGGAGGGCCGGCAGGGGGCGCTGCTGCAGCGAAACTGAAACTACCATTATAGATATTTCAATAAATAAATAAATAAATAAATAAATATTTATATTTACAGTTCCTCTGACTGTTCACCGAAATAAATAAAACGTTACGCAGATTAAAATATTATGTTGAATAACTAAATAATTAAATATTCAATTTTAGGACATTTGGGTTCGTTTTCAATCAAACCACTAAATTGAAAGTTCATGTTGCTCTTAACACTGTGTGTGAATTTCATGTTCAATGGATCAAAGCAAATGACTCAGAATGGCGTGGAAAGACGTCTGGTTCCATTGACTTGAATTAAAAATGAAGGATGTTTTTCCTTCTCCTGTAAAGTCATTATATTCATATCTTATACGGACACATGCTAATGCTAATATATTTAAAACAGGCTGTTTGTAAACATATGACATGTTCCAGCCATTTATAAACAAACACATACTTTATATATTGTTAACAATATAGAGTTTATAACATAGTTATATATTAGATTATGGAGGGAATATATTACTATGTTACGTCCCATTCTTAATCCATAGGGTTTAATATGATGTCAGTCCAACCTTTGCAGCTGTAACAGCTTCAGCTCCTCTGGGAAGGTTCTCCACACGGTTTAGGAGAGTGTTTATGGAAATGTTTGACCAACAGTTCTTCCAGAAGAACATCTGTGAGGTCAGACCAAGAAGGTCTGGCTCACAGTCTCCACTCTACTTCATCCCAAAGGTGTTCCATCAGGTTGAGGTCAGGACTCTTCCATGTTCTTCCACACCAAACTCGCTCCTCCATGTCTTTATGGAGCTGCTCTGTGCACTGGTGGGCAGTCATGTTGGAAGAGGAAGGGGCCGTCCACCAAACTGTTCCCACAAAGTTAAGAGTTCCTTTAAATGGAAAACAACCCCACACCATGATCCCCCCTCCACCAAACTTTACACTCAGACAAGTCCCGTTCTCCTGGCCACCGCCAAACCCAGACTCGTCCATCAGATTGGCGTGCTTTACTCCACTCTGCATTGTTCTTGGTGATGTAAGGCTTGGATGCAGCTGCTCGGCCATGGAGACCCATTCCATGAAGCTCTCTATGCTCTGTTCTTGAGCTGATCTGAAGACCACATGAAGTTTGGAGGTCTGTAGTGATTGACTCTGTAGAAAGTTGGTGACCTCTGTGCACTATGCTCCTCAGCATCCGCTGACCCGCTCTGTCATTGTACGTGTTCTACCACTTGGTGGCGGAGTTGCTGTGGTTCTCAATCACTTCCACTTTGTTCTAACACCACTGACAGTCCACTGTGGAATATTTAGTAGTGAGGAAACTTCACCACTGGACTTCACAGGTGGACGTCCTATCACGGTACCACGCTGGAGTTCACTGAGCTCCTGAGAGAGACCCACTGAAGTCAGTGATGTGGATGGGGGAGTGAACACTAGTGTATATTAGTTTATTATACTGGATCATAACGAGCCGTCAGAACTTCATCTGCACAGCAGCTTCTCATCAGTGCTCCTCAAAAACAGTCCACAGAGAGAACAAACAGAGAACGAAGGACAAGAAGACAAAGATTAATTAAAAGCTGAGCCGCGTACGTGAGTTTCAGCCCGTCAGCAGAAACAGAGTCAGTACAGAACTTAGAAAACCACTCCTCAGATCTGCTGCAAGAACATCCTGAACTGAATAAGGAGAACCTCTCGAGGGACATAAGGAGGAACCACTGAGAGGAACCACGGCACAAAAGGAGAAACACATACTAAACACATGCCGCAAGTATCAGTGGCAGTGCAGTCAAGTTCTAGATAACTGGGTGCGAATATGAGCCACTGTGTATGCAGGGTCTAGATAACCGGACTGGTTTTAGATATCTGACTGTGAATAGGAGTGGTAGTGTAGGAAGGTTCTGGATAACTGACTGTGAATAGTAGTGGTAGTGTAGGAAGGTTCTAGATATCTGACTGTGAATAGGAGTGGTAGTGTAGGAAGGTTCTGGAAAACTGACTGTGAATAGGAGTGGTAGTGTAGGAAGGTTCTGGATAACTGACTGTGAATAGTAGTGGTAGTGTAGGAAGGTTCTAGATATCTGATTGTGAATAGGAGTGGTAGTGTAGGAAGGTTCTGGAAAACTGACTGTGAATAGGAGTGGTAGTGTAGGAAGGTTCTGGATAACTGACTGTGAATAGTAGTGGTAGTGTAGGAAGGTTCTGGATAACTGACTGTGAATAGGAGTTGTAGTGTAGGAAGGTTCTGGATAACTGACTGTGAATAGTAGTGGTAGTGTAGGAAGGTTCTGGATAACTGGATGCGAATATAAGCCATAGAGTATGCAGAGTCTAGAGTCTAGATAACCTGACTGGTTGTAGATATCTTATTGTAAAAAGTGTAAGAAGGTTCTAGATACCTGACTGTAAATATGAGTGGTAGTGCAAGTTGATTCTAGATAACTATTTGCGAATATGAGCTGTAGTGTAAGCAGGGTTTAGATAACTTAACCAGTTCTAGATATCTGACTGTGAAAAGGAGTGGTAGTGTAGGAAGGTTCTGGATAACTGACTGTGAATAGGAGTTGTAGTGTAGGAAGGTTCTGGATAACTGACTGTGAATAGTAGTGGTAGTGTAGGAAGGTTCTGGATAACTGGATGCGAATATAAGCCATAGTGTATGCAGAGTCTAGAGTCTAGATAACCTGACTGGTTGTAGATATCTTATTGTAAAAAGTGTAAGAAGGTTCTAGATATCTGACTGTAAATATGAGTGGTAGTGCAAGTAGATTCTAGATAACTATTTGCGAATATGAGCTGTAGTGTAAGCAGGGTTTAGATAACTTAACCAGTTCTAGATATCTGACTGTGAAAAGGAGTGGTAGTGTAGGAAGGTTCTGGATAACTGACTGTGAATAGGAGTGGTAGTGTAGGAAGGTTCTGGATAACTGACTGTGAATAGTAGTGGTAGTGTAGGAAGGTTCTGGATAACTGCATGCGAATATAAGCCATAGTGTATGCAGAGTCTAGAGTCTAGATAACCTGACTGGTTGTAGATATCTTGTTGTAAAAAGTGTAAGAAGGTTCTAGATACCTGACTGTAAATATGAGTGGTAGTGCAAGTAGATTCTAGATAACTATTTGCGAATATGAGCTGTAGTGTAAGCAGGGTTTAGATAACTTGACTGGTTCTAGATATCTGACTGTGAATAGGAGTGGTAGTGTAAGAAGGTTCTAGAGATCTGATTGTGAATAGGAGTGGCAGTGTAAGAAGGTTCTAGATTTCTGACTGTGAATATGAGTGACAGTGTAGGAAGGTTCTAGATAACTGACTGTGAATAGGAGTGGCAAAAGTTACGTCTTGTAAAAACTGACTAACATACTGTAAAACTAAAGTCCTGAGAACAAGAAAAGGAACTACTGAGAAGAACCTAGGTAGAACCTCGTTAGGAGGAACCAAGACTCAAAAGGAGAACCCATCATCCTCTGGTCAACAACAGGGAGCAAAAAAAAACAATAACAACACAACAAATACACCTTTATTAGAAAGAATAATGAACACTGTATGGTTGCTAGGGCTCACATAGTTGCTATGATGTTGACATGCGGTTGCTAGGGCACTGCTTGGAGGTTGTTAGGTGGTTGCTATGGTATTTTAGATGGATGTTAAAGTTTTATGTCCCAGCAGTGAAGAGTTCAGGAGTGCCTGTTATATATACCCACCACCATTATTAGGAACCAACCAAATCTCACTCTAGTCCTTCTGGAGGTTCTAGATACACCACTGGTGTAAGCAGGTTGACTATGAGTGGCTGTGGAAGAAGGTTCTACATAACTGAGTTTGAATATAAGTAGAAGCGTGAGCTGGTTCTTGATAACTACTTTTAAATGTGAGTAGATGATTAAATGAATATGTGTAATAGAGCAATAGGGTTCTAGATAACTGAGTGTGAACATGCGGGGTAATGTAAGTGGGTCTAGATAACTGAGTGTGAGTATGAGAAGATAACTGTGTGAATATGAGTAATAGTGTAAATAGGTTATAGATAATTAAGTTTGAATATGAGTGGTAGTATAAGGGGGTTCTAGTGTGATTTCACTGTATAGTCTGAACTGAAAGTGAGTCTGATCTGAAAATGAGTCTGACCTGAGAGTGAGTCTGTTCTGTAAGTGAGTTTGATCTGAGAGTGAGTCTAAACTGAAAGTGAGTCGGAGCTGAAAGTGAGTCTGAACTGAAAGTGAGTCTGAACTGAAAGTGAGTCGGAGCTGAAAGTAAGTCGTAACTGAAAGTGAGACTGATCTGTAAGTGAGTCTGATCTGTAAGTGAGACTGATCTGTAAGTGAGACTGATCTGTAAGTGAGTCTGAACTGAAAGTGAGTCTGATCTGAAAATGAGTCTGACCTGAGAGTGAGTCTGTTCTGTAAGTGAGTTTGATCTGAGAGTGAGTCTAAACTGAAAGTGAGTCGGAGCTGAAAGTGAGCCTGAACTGAAAGTGAGTCTGATCTGTGAGTCTGAACTGAAAGTGAGTCTGAACTGAAAGTGAGACTGATATGTAAGTGAGTCTGAACTGAAAGTGAGTCTGATCTGTAAGTGAGTCTGAACTGAAAGTGAGTCTGATCTGTAAGTGAGTCTGATCTGAAAGTGAGTCTGATCTGTAAGTGAGCCTGAACTGAAAGTAAGTCTGAACTGAAAGTGAGTCTGATCTGTAAGTGAGTCTGATCTGTAAGTGAGACTGATATGTAAGTGAGTCTAAACTGAAAGTGAGTCTGATCTGTAAGTGAGTCTGAACTGAAAGTGAGTCTGATCTGTAAGTGAGTCTGATCTGAAAGTGAGTCTGATCTGTAAGTGAGTCTGA